>RJWH01002576.1:130968-219995 GCA_004363575.1 Solenodon paradoxus | reverse complement strand
GAAGAGTATTGGTGGCTGACTTAGGATGAGACCTTGGTAGCAAAAGGAAGTGGAGCGGGGACCCAGGCAAACAGAACAGGCTCACGGATGGCTGGAAGTCAGGGCTCGGCACATGTTTTTGTTGGTGGTGACCAGCCAGGGGTCAGCAGAGTGGCAGCCGTGGCCAAGAGGCTCCTGTTCTGCCACCCCAGGATGAGATGGGAGCCAGGCTGGCCTGGTCATGTCAGTGCTACGAGGCACATCTTTTCTGTCACCTCTTACAGAGAAGGAAAAATGGGCCCAGAGACGTGGCCTGCCCTGTCCAGCTCTGCCCAGCTGGTAGAGGAGAAACACTGAAGCCCAAGGCAGGGGGAGGGGCTGACAGATGAGCATGTGTGGGACGACCAAGAGGTCAGGAGAGGTGGTGTGTGGCAGGGATGGGACAGCCCCTATGGTGGCAGCAGAGGACATGCAGGCAGCGTCAGAGCAGCATATCCATCCTTGGGGCACAGACAGAGCGGAGAGCTTGCTCCGGGCCATGTGCCCTAGAAGGCTCATCTGAGCTTCAGCAGAACCCTGAACAGACCATCACCCACATTGTTCCAGTGAAGAAGCAAAGGCCCCAAGAAGTTAATAACTTGCCATAGGTCACACACCAGCAGTAGCCGAGCCAGATGGGACTGCAGGCCATGCAGGAGCCTCTGCTGTTCGTGCTCAGCACCTCCTTCTTCTGCACCCACACCAGCCTCAGACCTGCTCCCCTCTCACCTGGTTTCCTCCATGAAGCTCTGGGTGTGGGCCTGGGAGGTGGGGGTTGAGAGCTGGCTGGGAGAAGGGCTGGGCTGCCTAGGCTGTTGAGGCCTCAGCCTCTGGGGCAGCCTGAGCAGGAGGCCTGACCAGCCCCAACCTTTCCTCCACAGTGTGCCTACCTCCAGGCCAGGAACTGCCAGGTGGAAAGCAGGTACCTGGCCGGACTGCGGAGGCTGCAGGAGGCCATGGGCAACAGGAGCAGCGAGAGTTCAGAGCTGCTGAAGCAGCTCGTCCAGGAGGTGCTCCAGTGGGAAGCCAGCGAGGCCTCGACTGACGGCATGGAAACAAGCGCCATCAGGTGAGCCCAGAGCAGCGCAGACCAGCGGTGGGTCTGCGGAGCCTGCGGCCCCCTACTGCCCCACCCCAGTTCCTGCTGACTACGTGCAAGCACCTCACGCCCCTGACCTGTGTCTTCACTGGATGAGCGCGTGGTCGAGATGAGCCGTGTCTACGGCTGAAGCTGGGCGGGCTCAGAGGAGGCAGCCTCTTACCCAAGACACACAGCACATTTTGCTACTAGATGTGTCTACCTACAGGCTGTTTTCCCACTTCCCCAGGCTGCCTCCCAGAGGTGTTTGTCAGAGAGGGGACAAGCCAGCAGCTGCCTCCGAGCCAAGCCCTTGCTGAGCACAGTGGGCATGGGCAGTCAGATCCATCACAAGGGGCTGTGGTGATATTAAAGGCCTCTGGAGTGGGGCGGCCCAGTGGCAGGAACCTGGGCTGGAACCAGACTAGGCTCTTACTGTGTGACTTGAACAAGTCACTTTACCTACATGAACCCCACATTTGGTGTCCCTGAGCTGTGGGCTAGGTTCTGCTTTGCAGGCTCTTTAGGATTAAATGAGACAGCACATACAGGGTACCTGGTAGGGCAGATACATGGTAAATAGATGAAAGGCCATCTGTGACGTGTCCCCAGTTCTCCCATCTTTGCTCATCATTATGCCATTTTTCTCTCCACTCGTGGGCTTACTGGTGATGGAAGTGGGGTTCTTTATTGACTCCTTGGCCACATGGAGCATTAAGCAGACACTTATATTGCATGGAATGAATGAGTGAGCATCTCTTCAGCACTTACTGTATATCAGGCCCTGTCTAGGCCCCAGCAGCTTACAATGGAGGATCTCATTAGGCATTCATGAGGCAGGGGTCCCTGTGCCCATTGCAGAGGTGAGCAAACAGCCTTGGAGAACTGAAGTGACCGTCCCTGGGCTTCCTGACTAACCCGCAGTGAAGCCAAGGCGGTAGCCTCGCCCAGGGCCCAGCCTTCCCCGCTGCCCCTACTCAGGGGAGGGCCCTGCGAGGTGTAGTGAGCACAGGCATTTGCTGGCAGGGAGTACGACGAGTACGGCTTCCTGACGGTGCCCGATTACGAGGTGGAAGACCTGAGGCTGCTTGCCAAGATCCAGGCACTGGAGGTGCACTCCCACCACCTGCTGACCCACGAGGCTGTGGAGCGGCCACTGCGGGACCGCTGGGCCGCCCTGGGTGAGCTTGCAGCCTCGGCAGAGCTCAAGCAGCTGCTGCGGGCAGGCGTGCCCCGAGAGCACCGGCCGCGCGTCTGGAGGTGGCTGGTCCACCTCCGCATCCATCACTTGCACTCACCCAGCCGCTACCAGGAGCTGCTGAGCCGGGGCCGGGCTTGCGAGCACCCAGCTGCCCGCCAGATCGAGCTGGACCTGAACCGGACCTTCCCCAACAACAAGCACTTCACCTGCCCCACCTCCAGCTTCCCTGACAGGCTCCGCCGAGTGCTGCTGGCCTTCTCCTGGCAGAACCCCACCATCGGCTACTGCCAGGGCCTGAACAGGTGAGACACTGCAGCCCGGGCACCGCCTTACCCTGAAGGGCACCCTCTGCCTCTCTGGGGCCTCCCAGGAACCTGAGAGGATGCCCAGAAGGCTTGATCCCCACCTCCACAGAGGGACAAGCAGGCACCAGGACAGGTTCCAGACAGGTGGGCCAGAGCGCCTAGTGCTGTCTGGTCTCCTCTCATGTGCGTTCCGGGAGGTGCACCTCAGGAAAGCACGAGAGTGGTCCCTGGAGTTGTATCATTTGGTGGGCGCTGGCTGCGGGCCTCTCTGGGTCAGGGATCATTTGCTTTAAATGAAACCCACCCAGAGGAACCCAGGGAAAAGAAATGTCGCCCGGAAAAGAAAAGAGCTAGGGCCCAGATGATCCTGGAAAGAAGATATACACAGGCAAGGGGGCGCCTTTCACGCATTCCTGCTGCGCTTCTGTGCTCCTGCCACCCGGGTGCTGCCCTGCCACCCCTGGAGCTGCGTGGTCTCCAGCCTCCCTCATTCTGCACTCTGCTTCCTTCAATCTCTGCAGACCAGCCTCTCTGCCTGACATTCCCTGGACACTCGGGGCCCTTTGAGGCCCTCGAGGCCCTCCAGGGCCATCAAAATGGAGACCTCATGCCCGGAGTCCTGGGCCTTTCAGCAAGTGCCCACTTGTCCAGACCCACATGTCCTGGGCCTAAATCCCTGGAGGAAGGAATCCGATTGGCCCAGCCTGGATTAATCTCTGCTTCTGGTCCTGCTGCAGGGGACACACACGGCCATAGTACAGGGTAGTGAGGTCAGTGGTAGGGGCCCCCCCTCCAGAGTAGTGGGGGACTCCCAGGGATGCCCCCAGTTATCATAATAGACATTACGTAATCTAAAACCCATCCCCAAAGAAGTTCTGACCCAATTTAAACACATGGACACTCAAGTAAAATTTGCATAAGCCATTGTGCTCTTTTGGGGGAGAATGTGACATTTATTTAACACAGAATTACCATTCAGTGTACCTACTGAGATTTGGTTACCAAAGGTAGATATTTTTGATATTTTATATTCAGCCTAAATTAGATGCAATTGAGCATGTGCTTGTACAATTACTGGGAACTCAGTTAAACTCCATCAATAATGCCTCCCAGTTCAACCTTTCATGCAAAACATGCTAGTGTAAATGTCCGCCAGCGGCAGTGTCTGTAGAAATTCATTCATTTATTCCATAGCTGAACAAGGCTGTATACTTTCCTATTGAACTTGCTAACACCCAAAAGGGACAGAATTTAAGATTAGCTTTGAAGGAAGTTAGGAGCTATGAGATTAGCATGAATGATGATTCTTACATTTCATGCAAAGGGCTGACAGGTACTGAGACTCAGTGAGGACCTCCTAGATGCCAGTGTGCTTTACACGCCCAACAGCGTCTAATCCTCATGAAACCTGTGAGGTGGGCACAGGGGTCTCCCTTGCCCCAGATGGAACAAGAGTAGGTGAGAGGTTGCCCACTGACTCACCAGGCAGTGTGGCTGGGCCGAGTGCTGACCCTCATCTTGGCCCCCAAGCCTGGTCCTTCTCACCACCCTCGCTCAGGATGGAAGAGGTGGTAGGGCACAGGAACCCTTTTTCCTGATCACATGTAAGGCATGGCTTCCAATCTGCACTGAAAGGGCACGGGAAGTCATTTAGCAAGAGAGGTTTTGAACTAGGTCTCAGAAGGAAAGAAGCTTCTCCCCTTGTGGAAAGAATTAGCACAAAGGCTGTTTATTACTGTTTTAAATAGAGTTATTTCCAATAGAAAGAGCCTGTTCAGATGTGGAAGGTACCCGGTGTGCTTTCAAGGCCTTTCCCTTGTCTGAGTGTCACCATCTAGTGGTGACTGTTAGAACTGCATATGTGGTATCAAGACACCCTTTTTCTGTGCAACACCCAGCTTCTCTGGAGGGTGACAGATATCGTAGCAATGATTTAGTGCTAATTTAGAGTAAAATTTTGGAGCCCCTTTCCTTTAAAATAAAAGTAGAGTGCTTTGAAAGTAGTTTTTCCTTCCTCCCTTCACCATACTCCCTCCATCGCAGACCTACTTGGGTCCTGAATACCTGAAGCTGGAGTCCGGCTGCAGCCTGAGAAGTTGCTAGGACCTAGAGGGTCACTGCAGCCTCTCACCTCTGACCTTTCAATGTGCACAGAAATCTAAGCTGAGGCTTCCACCCAGCTCCTGCACCAGGCACAGCCTGGGGCTTCAGTGGAATCGGATGGGTGGGCAGGGCGCAGGCTGGAACTTTGGGAGTTCAGGATTCTAGTTCCAGTCTGCCACCCTTGAACTGTATGACCTGGAGCAAGTCACTTACGACACTTCTGCTTTCTGGGCCTCAGTCTTCCTGTCTCTCCAATGAGCTCATCTTGACTAGGGGTGACTATAAGAAGCAGCAGCCTGGAGCCTTGTGGAAGTTTTGAAGGCAACTTCCAGACTCACTTGGGAAGGGTGCCATAATCAGCTATGTCTGCCTCAGGCACGGCCAAAGAGAGGGGTGGCTAGTGTGTGATATATTTGCTATCCCTGAATTAAATGACATCCGAACTGTCCCCCTCCCCCGAGCCCCCAGTCCAGCTCTGACAGGGTAGAATCTTCTCACCTGTGACTTTCTCCTCTCCATCCACTCATCTCAGGCTCAGGAGGGTTTGTGCAAAAATCTTAGCCAGAGAAGAGAGACATTCCTTCCCAATCTACTGGGGAGGGAGAAGGGATTTCTTTTTTTCTTTTAAGAATCAACCCTCTTTTTTTTTTTTAAAGGAAAGATGCAGACAGGAGTGAAGGTGAGCAGAGATAAGCAGGCAGGATGAGAGGGGAAGAAGAAATATCCATTTATTTTATTTAGTTGTGCATTTTGGCTGTTTCCTTCTGGCCCAAGTCTCAAACCTGGGTCCTTGAGGTGCATGTGAATGATGTCCGGTGGTCTTATCCTCTAGACCACCAGGGCGCACCAACCTGTTTCTTCAAAAAGCAGGGGAAGGGCATGGACCTCAGAAGAGGTGGCGTTATGCATCTAGTCCAGTAAGAAGAGGAAGTACCTGAACAATGAAGTGTGCTCTAAATGCTCTTTAAGCTCCTGGAAAGTGAGGCTCCACGTGCTGTAAAGCAGCGTTGCGTAAGACTGTTGGTCAGGACCGCAGCGCTGGGGGATCCCTCCACCCCAGGACAGCCCTGTGTGGAGAGGCACTGGGGTTTCATCCTGCAGAATTTCTCGGAGACTTTGCTGAGATATATATAACCAACCTCCAGAAGTGGGCAGGTTTGCAGCATCCTCCACGTCTTTGAATCAGGACTTGGAGCCGCCGGGCACCCTAAAGGCCGGCACACAGTGGGCCGTGTGTTTCTGGACCGGCCCTGGACGAGACTCGCCAGGGAAGATGGGAGACTCAGGAAAGCCATACTTTTAGGCAGATATCCCGGCTCAACTCTGTGGGGTTTTGTTTTTGTTTTTTTTCTAATTCATGATCCTGATAACTTGAGGGGAGAAGAAAAGTCAAGGAGAAAAAGAGAGCGTACACACCACCTGTGTATGCCAAACAGTGAGCAAAGCCCATCGGTCAGTCTTTTCGCACAAGAGGCGTCCCAGCCGCGAGGAGTAAATACTGCCACTTTGCCGATAATGAAAATGAGGCTCCAAAAGGCGGGCACACTCGCTAAGGTCTCCAAGCCCATGGTCATCAAGATGGGCACAGCTGCTGTCAGGCACCGTGCTGAGCCTGTGCCTGCATTCCTGTGGTGATTGCGAGGCGTAGAAGTTAAGTCACTTAACTTCCAGCAAGGCAACAGCAGGGCCGGGACCCACACCCAGGCACAGGGCTCCAGAGCCCTGCTCTAGGGCAATCCTTTTGCTCTGGAATTGCCCTGTGGAGCCTCCCTGAAAGCACGTCCGTCTCACCCCAGTGCCAGGGACCCCTTCCCAGTCAGAGTGGGCTTGGGCAGTGCCCCTGGGGACAGGGTCCGCCTCCGCCACTGGCTGCCTGTCATTGACTTCTGTGGGTCACCCCAGGCATCCTTCCCTCCCCCTCCAGGCTGGCGGCCATCGCTCTGCTGGTCCTGGATGACGAGGAGAGTGCCTTCTGGTGCCTGGTGGCCATTGTGGAGACCATCATGCCTGCTGATTACTACAGCAAGACACTCACAGCTTCCCAGGTGAGCAGGGATGAAGAGGAGGGAGCAGTTGCGCCGCCTGGTGAATCCCAGAAAGGTCGAGGATCCCTCAGGCCTCCATTTCCCTCCTTGTGATGGCCAATCCCCCGCCCCGGGGTGACTAGGCAGTCCCGGCGAGCTGGTGGCTTTTAGAACGACTAGGGCTCTGCCATAGGAGCGATGGTTGCAGTTCCTGTGGTGACATGATGTCTTAGAAACAGTCGACTTCCTGGAGAGAAGGAAAATCTCATGTCACTTGCTACTTTCCAGTCAAGAATTTCAGACAGCGGTCAGGTAGGGAGCAGGGAAGGTGATTCTTCACACACACACTCACTTCCTGCTGGGAAGCACAGTCGCCTCCATGGCATCACCTCCACCACTGCCCCAGCACAGTCCAGCCCGGCGGCAGGTGGCACAGGTTTGGAGCTGACCCCGCTTGCAGCCAGCTGTGTGAGCTTGGCAACCCCAAGCTTACCCACTTTTGAATGAATTTGTGGAGAGGTAAACGCGAAACGCCCATCCCTCTTTGCCTGCTTAGTCCCTAATTCTGTCCTTGCTGCTCAGTGTGCCTGCCTTGTGGAGACAGGCCACCCAGAGGGAACCTTCTCACTTCCTGCCCCAAACTGACCAAGCCATTACCTGCCCACCCCTCCTTTTCTCCTTTCCTACTACAATCTTGCTGAGTCCTCCTCTGGGCCACCCGCCGAGGTGGGGCAGTCACAACACAGCAGGAGCCCAGTGGGGAGATCTGGCTCAGGCGTCATCAGGAAGTAGATGGTGAGTCAGATGAGGATCGCATGTGACTGCAGGGAAGGGAGGCCCAACCCAACAGTGGTTTAAATGGAGGGTAATCTTTCTCATTGTCAAAGCTGAAGGCTCCTTGGAGCTCTGCTGTGCCAGCCTGACACATGGCTCTTCTCCTCTGGTCACAGTGTGACCGCCCACCCTGCTCCAGCACTGGGCTTTGATCTAGGCTGGAAGAAGCACAGGGTGAGGCAGGAGCAGCTCCCTTTAACGCAGCTTTCCCCAGCCTTCCTGCTGACACCTCAACCAGCGCCTCTGATTTCGCGTTTCACGGCCCTGGGAAGGAGTGCTGCATGACCAGTGTGTTGTGGCGGGGTTTATCTTTTTTTCAGTGTAGAAAATAACGACTGTACCAGAATTAAAGAAAATGAGGATCATGAACCTCTCTGTGTCTGTCACCTCATTGGAAGAAATATCAACACAGGGAGGCCCATGCTGGTTCATGTCTTCTCCCCCGCTATACTCTGTCTCGAGGTGACCTTGGCCAGTCGGCTCATCTACAGATGCTTCAGCTGGTCCCATGACATCTCAGGGTCATCTTAGGGTCTGAGCCGGGCACTTGGCGCCTCCACGGCAGACCTAGCGTTCTGGAAAAGGAAGGAAGGGAAGAGTGTTTACCACAGCCAATTAGTAACATCTGGAGGAAGACTTAAATGAAGGAAGAGGGCTGGAACAGGTAGTGTCGGGAAAGAGGCAAGAGGAGACTTAAATGGGCTGATCACAGAGGTAGGCAGCAGGCTCATGGCTCCAAGCAGGGCCAGAGCCAGTGCTGGGACTTAACCAGCCAGAGCAAGTGACATAGGACAGAGGCACCACCATGATGACATGAAGAGGCCACGGGCAGCCATGGCCCCTCAGTATCCCCCTTCAGCAAGATTCCTTGATGTCCAATGTGGCTCCCCCACACCCGTCCCAGGACCGCGCCCCACACAAGATGCCCTCACATCTTGTGCATCAGGCCCAAGCGGGGAGTAGAGAAGTGCTGGTGCTGTCTGCCCTGACAGACCTGTGCCCCTGTGTGGTTTGGGGGCAAAGAGGCTAAAGCCCCACTGCACTTAGAGCCGCAGAGTCCGAGGCCCCCGCCCTGAAGAGCTGCACCCACACACTGCGTGGTACCTGTCTCTGGCTGGGCCGGGCTCCAGCTCGTCGGGCACTCTCCCCGGGCAGGCTTGTGTGTGCACTGGCTGAGGGGAAGGGTGGCCCTTGCTGGGATGGCTGCTGACGGCCCTCTCGCTGGCACCAGGTGGACCAGCGAGTGCTGCAGGACCTCCTCTCGGAGAAGCTGCCCAGGCTGATGGCGCACCTGGGGCAGCACCGTGTGAACCTCTCCTTTATCACCTTCAACTGGTTCCTTGTGGTCTTTGCAGACAGTCTCATCAGCAACATCCTCCTCCAGGTCTGGGACGCCTTCCTATATGAGGGCACCAAGGTAGGAAAAGGGGGAGCAGGAGGGTTCTGGGTCTGGATTCTAGCCCCGAGGAATGGGAAGATTGTCCTCGCCCCTCTGGGCTGTTGGAGCATCTCCCCGGAGCTCAGTGAACTAAAGTGTTTGCGTACCCACGGGGAAGTTGTGCTTCTGCCTCTGAAGACTTGCCCTAAAGCTGGAGGGGGCCTTCCCCCACTGCAGAGGACACAGACATGTGGCAGGAAACATGTCCCTGTTCTGTCTGTCCATTGTTCCTCCAGTCACTGGGGCCCCTGCTTCTCTTCCTCTCTTTGGACTAAGCCCAGGGTTGGGAGGCTGGCCCTTGGACCTGAACCCAGCTCCACCCCTGACCTTGCCAGGAAACCCTGGGCAGAGACCCAGCCAACCCTGCCCATTTCCCCCGTGGTGGGTGATGACTACACCTCCCAGTTTAGAGCACCGTGGCTCTGTCATTCCATGTAATTCCTGATGATTCCCCAGGGAAAAGCAGTATTACTCCCACTAGGTCCAGTGGGGACAACGCCTCCCCCAGAGACCTGAGACACATCAGGGTAGGACCGGGACTCAGCCCTGATTCGTAGATTCCAAGCCGTGCGCCCCCTAGGTGTTTCTCATCGTGCCCTTGGCCTCCCATGCATCCCAAGCCTTCAGCCTCTGCAGCCTATCCAGGGATCACACTGCTGGGCTGTGGGTTCTCCCCTCTCTGGGGATTATCCATCTGCCCCCCCCACCCCGACCCCCATCCCCAGGTGGTGTTCCGCTATGCCATGGCCATTTTCAAGTACAATGAGGAGGCGATCCTGAGGCTGCAGGACAGCCTGGAGATTTATCAGTACATGCGCTTCTTCACCAGGACCATTTGCAACAGCAGGTGAGAACGCAGCACCGCTCCCACCCCTCCTGCCCTTCCCGTCCCCTCCCAGGACACTCACAAAGGGGAGGCTGCTGGTGTCTGCCCGGTGCAGATGCATTAGTGATACTGGTCCTCCATGATAGCTCAGAAATCTTAGGGACATTCCAGTGCCCTCCCCCCACCACCCCCTGCCCTTGATCTCTGCCCCCTTAAGAGGGCATTAAGGCCTCCACACGGCTTAATTTCTTGTCACCTTTTCCTGTCCCCCAAACCCATGCCCTACGATCCTGCCCAAAGGAATTATTTGAGCTCCTAGAACACCCGCCTCTGGGCTTTTGGCCTTGCAGTTTCTTCCACTTAGAATGCCTCCATGCGCCTCCGCCACCACGTTTGCAGCCCAGAAGTCTGTGTCACCCGCTCCAGGAAACTTCTTGACCACCCTGTCCTTGCTGGGTTAGAGTTCTCATAACCCTCACCGTCCACACGCCTCAGTCCGTATCATTATGGGTGCACATTATCTTCTTTGATTCCAAGCTGGAAAGTGAGCTGGCTGAGGGCAGGGACCTCAGGCACACAGGCGGAGTGAGCACGGGGTGCCTGGAAAGGCCCCGTGAACACAGGCCAAGAGGGGTGCAGCGCTGTGGGCTGACTGTGCTCCCCCCACCCCCAGAAAGCTGATGAACATCGCCTTCAACGACATGAACCCTTTTCCCATGAGGCAGCTGCGGCAGCTGCGGGCGGCCCAGCGGGAGCGGCTGGAGGCCGAGCTGCGGGAGCTGGAGCAGTTCAAAGCCGAGTACATGGAGACCCGGGCAGCCCAGGACCAGGCGGTGCCCGAGGGTTGCACCAGCGAGGATGAAGGGGACGGGGAGACCTGACTTGGCCATCTGCCCTCCCCAGGCTCTTCACAGGGAGAGAGCCAGGGAGCAGCGGTCCAGCCCCATCACCTTGGGACCCCGGGCGAGTTCCTCCCCTCGCCAGGCCACAGTCACCCCACTGGAACATCGTCAGCCGTGAAGCCCGTGGTTGCGGTCCCTCTTCATGAGCGCATCCCCTGGGCAGCTGCCTTGCTCACTTCCTCCACACAGCACTGGGCACACAGACCAGAGTGCTGTCTCCACAGGGTAGCCTGAACGTTTCTGAGTTCGCTCTGTATTATAAACGGTGAATCCTGCAACTGGTTCACAAGTTTTGTCACAAGCGATTCTCATAACCCATTGTTCCTGGGGGTGGAGGGCATGGGGTTCCAGATCGTACCCCCTTAGGGACTTCCTCGCCTTGGACACCTGGCTGCTGTTCCTGTGGGTCTCTGTCCCCCCAGGAGCCGCAGCCTGGGTGCTGGTGCCTCTCCCATGCTGGGTAGGCCTGTGTGCAGGCCCACCTCCCATCTGTTTCCTGAGCCCTGATCCTGTGAGCTCCTCGCTGCTCACAGCCCATCTGGGGGTTCCCAGGGACACAACTGCCCACCACCAAGAGGAACTCTGGTTGGGGGCTGGGCAGAGCCAGGGCCCACAGCACTGCACCCCTCTTGGCCTGTGTTCACAGGGCCTTTCCAGGCACCCTTTGCTCACTCTGACCCCCTGTCAGGTTTACAGGCTGAGGCGGGAAGGGGCACAGATGGGTGGGAGGGGCCAGTTATCAGTCAGGACTGCCTTGTGGTAGCGCCCCCTGTGGGCAGACACTAGGGTCAGCTCCTCAACTGACTGGCTTCCCCTCAGGGCAGCGGGTCAAGTGATGTGGGCTGCTCACCCATGGGCAAAGCCTGTAACTGCCCCTGGCTAGCGTTGAGTCCTGTCTCTGGTATGGAGGACTGCGAGTGGCTTGTCCCACATGGAACACTAGTTCTGGTCTGAGGCTCCGGTCCAGGACTGGGGAAGGAGTCCATGCCCACCACTGGGGACCAGGGACAGGCCCTCTGCCACCCACAGGTGTCCACTTGAGGGGTTGGTGCACCAGGCGCACTACACAGCCCTGTGGGTGGGATGCTCCAACCCCTTTCCTCCACAGCCCCTCCACGAGGCTAGTGGCTGGCCCCCGCCCCTCTCTCTGGGCTTGACGGAACCTTTGTCTGCTGAGGTCCTGTCCCTGTGTGTGAAGACACGGTGGTAAGAGGGCGGCTGGGGGAGTGCCTGCAGGCGGGGCACTGTAACCCTGAAGGCCGTCACCTGGGAGACAAAGGGGCCTGCCTCGAGGAGCTTCCAGCAGGGTTACAGGAGACGCCCAGGGCTGCATGAAGCCTTTTTACGAAGAAAACATTTCCAGCAGTCTGAGGCCTAATAAAGGCCCAGAGCTCCAGGAGAGATGGTGCTGCTTCCTCAGACGTCAGCCTTGAGTTGCAGATTCCCTTTTTGGCATAAAAGCAAAACAGAAATCCCAGATTGGAGAGTGGGCAGGGACAGCGGCTGCCAGATAAAAGATGCCCTTCTCTCCCTTCTTCCCTCGCTCTCCCCTGCTTCATCTCCCTCTCCCTCCTGCCCCATTCTCCTTTCCCTTTTTCTTTCTCCCTCTGTCCTTCTTCCTCTCCCCCAATTCCTGTCACCCCCAGACAGAGAAGAAGCTCTGCCCAGAGCGGGGTGTCCAGCCGCCCCTCCGTCGTCGACCCCCGCTCTACCCCGCCAAAGGAAGGGTCACGCGCCCTGTCGACCAGTACTGTGTAGACTGCCTCCTTCCCACCTGGCTGCTCCGAAGAACCACCTGAGTTGCTTTTTTAAATACCTGTGCTGGGCCCTGAGCTTGGAGCCTGTTACGCCCTGAAGGAGGGAGCCAGGGCTGGAAGTGAGAGCTGTCTGCCTGCAGCACCTGCTCACTCCAGGTCAAGCTTAGTTCACTATATAGGCAGCTCCGAGAGGTTAAGTAGTCTGCCCAAAGTCACACAGCCACCGAGAGTTTTGGTCTGCTCAAACCTAGAGGTCCTGGCTGCAGAACCAGAGGGTTCCTCCTGGCTTGCCTTCTCTGGAGCTGGACCATCTCTCATAAGGACCCAGGTAAAGGGCAGGCCCAGCCTGTGCCCCTGAATGGTGTGGGGTCCCGGGGATAGATCTGGGCAAGGGAAAATAGGAGAAAGAACCATTTGCCGGTGGAGGCTATAGCAGGGACTGTTGGGGGTGGGGGCACACCCCAGAAGAGCTAAGGCTGCTGCTGCTCCCAGGGAGTCTGCCCACCCTCCCCCTGCTCTTCTTGAGGCCTTTGGGCCCCACCCCTGGTGTCAGGTTCCTGGCCTGAACCACAGCTGTCGCCCCTCTCCCCAGGGGCTGCTGCCTTCCAGGCTGGAGGATCTGATCTCTCACAGCCTCACCTCCCTACCCCAAGGGATGGGACCTCTGCTCAGAGCATCCCTCTCCCAGACATGAGGCCCCAGGCAAGCTGAGGTCTGCACTCACCCCAAAGTCTGCACTCACTAACACAGAACACCCCCATACCCAGTCGCCGCTGTCCCTTGTTCTCACCTTCATCTCCCCTGGGCACAGGGCCACATCATACAGAAAGCACGCTGGGCAATTTAATGGAGAACCTGTCACCCTCTTGCAGGTTCTGGTCTCACATCACGCAGATTAAACAAGGCTGGTTGACCATGTTGACACAAGGGAAGGAGAAATGAGGGTGGTGGTTTCTTGGCCTATTCCAATCAGCAATGAGTCCCAATAGAAGGTTCCAATGAAAGGTGCAAACAGGAAAGAAGGCAAACAGGCAGGCAGGCAGGAAGAGGAGGAAGAAGCAATTTATTTAGTTGTTTATTTTGGTCCTGTGACACGAACCTGGGACCCTGGAATGGAAAGAGACTGCGCCCAACCCCTACTCCATCAGTGCGCACCCCAACTTTGGTTTTCTAGCTAGGGGTCCCAGGGCAGATCTGGTCTGTCTCCCCATGGTTGCAATGGGGAGATGCTCAGGAGTAGAATTCCTCAAATGGACCAGGATTGGGGGGTGGGGGGCAGGGAAAGAAGTTGAGGCTACACACGTGCACACATGCAGCATCCCCAGGAAGGGTCCCAGGTTCGGTCTATTGCAGAGACCTCCCACGTCTGCCCCTCTGGCCTGTTCATCCAGATACCCATGACCCCCAGAGCAGTCTCTGTCAAATCAGATTTGCCCAGCAGTCCCAGCCACCTGCCCTCAAGGCACAGGGTGGCAAGATGCAGGTATGAGTCCACAGGGCATGTAGGACAGCTTCCCGGGGAGGAGTGTGGGTGCCGTCCTGGAAAAGAGAATAAGTCAGGTTAGATGGGGAGATGCTGATGCAGAAGAGAAGTTCTGGTGGAGCGGACAGTTTGGACCTAGACGTGAGAGCAAGGGTGGGGTATGCACCAGAGGTCCCCCTCAAGCCCTAGGTAAGTTACGACATTTAGATGCCTAAGCCTTAAAGGCAATAATGAACCACCACATTCTGGTTTTTCCATTTGCTTGTCGTCTTCTCCCAGTCCCAGGTATCAAACCTAGGGCGGTAGGCTTTACATGGCCACACCTTAGCCCCCTGAGCCACAGGGGTACACTTCTGTTTGCTCTATTGAAGCATCAGTTATCCAACTCCTTCATGCTGGTACCCAAAGTCAGCATTTGGCTGACATACTGAGCAGTCCAGCTCCAAGAGGCCCGGCCCAGGGCCATTGGGTGGAGGCTTTGAGGACCCTGCTGGGCTAGACTGGACGGTGTGCAGGACAGGAGAAGTAAACAGTGAAGACCAGCTTGCAGGCTTTGGCCTGGTTGTTTTTTCTAAGGAGAGAATTGAGAGCCCAAGTACTGAGCCACTCTAAACCTCAATTTCTTTTGTGTAAAATGGGGTCTCGTGGCCAAATAGAAGGGTTGCTAAGATTAAATATGTAAAGTAGAAGTGTGTTCTGCTGCCCACTCCACACAGACTGAGCGCCAGGCACTGTGCTAACCCCTGTAGATGCATCACTGAGCCAAGTGCTCTCCAGAGGTGATGTGGGCTTGGGAGCCAGGCCATCGTCTTCTTGGGGTTGGATTACTACTGTGTGATCTTAAGCAAGGCACTTAACCTCTCTGTGCTTCAGCTGCCTTGCGTGTAACCGTGTAGGCGTGTGTAAAGTAAGGTGCCCAGAACTCATTAACTGTTAGGTAGTGTTAGTCCTAAAAGGCTGTGTCTCACCGATGCTCAGGACACCCAGAGCCGGTGAGACTGGGCAGCAGCGCCCCCGACTGGGCAGCAGCGCCCCCTGCTGGGCACCGAGAAGGAAGTCCTCCGCGTTCGTGCGGTGCTGGCGGCGCTCCGGGAAACCTCCGCAATTGCTCTGCCCGCCGGGGCTCGCAAGCGCTGCTCCAGCGCCGGGCTCTGCGCGCGCACTTCAGCGGCCCGGTGCATTAGATCGCCTCACTGATGCAGACGCGGTTGCTACTTCCATTTCGCCCAGGCGGAAACCGAGGTTCTGGGAGACCGAATGCCTTGTCCCATGCCACGCTGCGAGGGAGGCAGCTTTGACTGTCCCCACCTTCCGCCCGGCCGCGGGACAGCCCACCCCAATCACTACGGCGGTGCGCGCCGGTGTGCGCGCCTGCTCTGTGCGCCTGTGCGCGCCCCGAGACCCGCCCCGGGGAGCCAGGAGCGCGGTCGCGGGGTGGAGAAGGCGGGTGGCGGACCCGACCCGCCGGGCGTGCGGGCGGGACTTGTACGGAGCGCCTGCCCCGCCTACCGACTCCGCCCGCCCGGTTACGGTGGAAGAAGGGGGCGGCTCTGCGCGCCAGGACTCGGCTGGCGGCGAGGAGCGTGGAGCCGGAGCAGGACGCCGCCGCCACCGCCACCTGCGCGGCCGTCATCAAGGTAGGGAGGCCTGGCGCCGCTGAGGTGCCTTCCCGTTCTGCGCAGTGTGTGCGCGCTGCGCCTCCCGGCTGCGGCGCCCCGGGAGGGATGCTGGGGCGCGGTGCACCGCAGGGCACCCGGCGGTACACGGGGGACCCAGCTTCCATCCCCTCCGCTTGACCTTGCACAAAGCACTGCGCCTCTCCAGGTCTCAGTTTCCTCATTCGGGTAGCGGGCGCAGCGCTGGCCCCTTTCTCACCCGGCTTTTGGGAGGAGCCTCCCCAAGTCCAGGCTCCCGACGGTTCGGGGGCCCCGATGGGCACTGTCGGCACCGCCCACCCTTCTCTCCAGCGGTAAGGGCCGCTCACCCTGGGCGCGGTGAGCCGGTCCTGACAGGCCCCTCTTGTGGCTTGAGTGCCCTGCGGTACCCGTGACGGGATTCCCCTCTCTGCTCTTGGTGACCGGCTGGGCCTCTGCTTCCCGGTTCTGAAAACAGGAGGTGGGGATACCGCCAGGTCCCTGTCTCCCCAGACCGGGCATGCAGGGTGGGGCCGTCAGAGTCAGCCCGCCAAGTCTGCCTCGCGGCCTGGGGCTGGAGGTGGTGGGGCCTCACGCTGCACAGTGAGTCTGAACCAGACTCATGCATGCACCTGGATTTAGGGAGCCGTTTGAGACGTCCCTTTCCCCTCCTCTGGTCTGCCTGGCGTGATAGTGCTGGCTCGGGTCCCTGTGTGGACCCCAGAGAGGCTACATTGCCAGGACGGTGCTGTCTGGATGAGGTTGGGTGTGAGCAGTGTCAGGGGCAGTGACTCAAGGCTCTCTAGGTAAGGAAGACCCCTGGCATCTGGCCCAGCCCCTTGGAAGGTCTTGGTGCCCCATTGCACACCGCTAATGAGGGGGATCTCACTATCTGTAAACAAATGCAGTCTGCTGGTTCTGCACACAGACATCATCTGACCCCTCTTTCCCCCACCCTGGGGTCATCATCTGTTCCCTTAAATCTGCTCACCTCCTGGCTAAAAAGCCCAGCACATTTTTTTGTTTCCCAGCCAGAGTCAAAGAGGGCAAAGGCAAAAAGAAGGAACTGAGGGACCTGCCCCAGTGGGCCTCCTGGGCCTCACTCAGACCCCCACCTGCTTAGACTGCAGTATGTTCTCTGTGCTTCCTCCACTTGTTATGCACCTGCTGATCAGCAGCTGCCCTAAGGTCTAGAGCAAAGGCAAGCAGGCAGGAAGAGAAGAGGAAGAAGCATCTTTACTTTATTTTTTTTTTATTTAGTTGTTCACACTGGTTGCCTCCTCCCGGGCTGGGGACTTGAACCCAGGCCTATGTGGCTTGCTCCTTCAGAGGCGATTGACCTAACTGCTGCTCCACCACAGTGCACCTCAGGAACTTTCTTACAGCCAGAGCTCACCCACCTGGGCAGGGGGTGAGCTCTGTATCACAGAGGCATCGAAGCAGGATTAGGTCATGTGCTTGCTTGATAGGAGCTACCTTTGACTGCCAGCCTGGGATTCTTAGGGCTGAAGTCGAGTGCCCATGACCTTTCTTCTGGCCGTGGTGGAGCTGCACAGAACTTGGAATTAGACCACAAATGAGTGTTATTATCCCCTAGTAAAAGCAGACTAAGTATATGTGCTGGCTGTAGAGCATAGTTCCAGTGGAGGCTTAAATGCTACCTAAGTGTCCTGTCATCTGTACATATAATCTGAGACCCGTTTCCCTACTGAGCTAGTGCAAGACATATTGGCCTGATTTAAGGGCAGGGCAGATTTGGGTTACTAAAAAGTCAACCTATGCTAATAATTAAAAAATGCTCCATGGAATGCTGCAGTGTCCAAGCCGAAAGGGATCTTAAGACACCATCTCATCCATCTCCTTCATTTTATAGATGGCTATCCCTTATGTTCAGAGGGGACGGAACTTGCCAAAATATCATAGCACACTGGCAACCAGGGCCTGGGACCCTGATTCCAAGACAAGAGCTTTGGTTGTTTGTTTAAAAGCATATACCATAAGTAAGTGAACTCTGCCTGCATTCGTTCCTATGATCTTCGGAAATATGAATATGAAAGGATAAAACTGTAGGCTGGCAAAGCTGTAGGGAATCTGGTGGCTTTTAATTTTGCAGAGCAATCGGACAGCTCATTCTAAAAGTCGGTCAAAACGGTCCTAACTGCCCTTTGCCCTGAGCCTTCTACTTAGAGGACTTTACCCAAAGGAAGTAGCTATATAGAGTCCAGTACAGTGCTGTTATTTATAGGACTTGTCTTATGGAAAAGAAGCTCTTGGTGTTTTGAGGCTTAGCAAATATTTCATTAGAAAACTTACAGCTTGAAAAATAGTGACACTCCAGTTTGCATCCTTCATCTGACCAGCAAAGCAGCCGTGTGCTCTAGATCAAGTCAGCCAGCAGATTCCAGAATGAACAACCTTAGGTCAATCCCATCCCCTTTCTGAACCTTACCTTCTCCATCTGGAAAATGGGCGTAGATTCAATCATAGATCAATTTCTTCTAGTTCTTGACCACCCATGTGTTAGATGAAGCAAATTCCTGTCACTAAAGCCTTTATTAGAAGTGGTGAACACAGTGATAGTCAAAGAATGTCCCAGCCTCCTTCCCCCAGCATTAATCCCCTTAGAAGTAAACTGCTAGCCATTGTTCCGGGCAGGGGCTGCAGCCTGAGACGTTTGCTATTTCCAGATGACTAGGATTTGGATTGTTTTAGAGTGTGATGCACTGTGGTTTTTATCTTCTTTACCAAATATCAGGAGACAGGGATTTTTCAGTACTAGAAAATAATTCAGGGGGGATCCTCATATTTTATGTCAACAGGCTGTGCCTGGCCTCCTTCGCAATGCATCAGAGGTGCTTTGCAATCATACCAGGTCTGAAGGGCCGCGAGTAGGAGGCCAGGAACCTGACTTCACTTCAGATAGGCATTTATTGGGCTCCTATGGTGTACTAAGCCTTGAGGGGTCTCCCTGGGGCCTGCAGGCTGCCATGGGAAACATATCAAACAACGTGAAATGGCCAATGACTGTTTTTCACTTACAAAAAATGGCAACTTGATTTGGTTTGGCCCAAATGGAAAAAGATATAATTAAAGAGCAGTGTGTTTCTTACCATAATTGAGAGATTGACAGGGCCAGTGGGCACTAGGTAAGGGTGATCATAAGCTTGGAGAAGTCAAGGAGAAGGGCATGGGAGTCTCACTTTGAAAAATCAATAATTATAATAATAACAGCTAACATTTATTAAGTGCTTTCTACCTGCCTTATTGTTTTCAACATGCTTTACATTCATTTTTACTTTCTTAAGGACCTGTGTTGTTCTAGGTATCTTCTAGGTGCTGGGAAGGGGGTACCTGACAGGAAATAAAATAGACTTAAAAAAAAAATCTATCCTACCAGGACACATGGCTCTGGCTACTAGGGGTTAGGAGGGGAGAGAGAAGGAAGGAGGCATCAAGATGGTGGTAGAAGGTACTAGAACTTTGGGGGTGGGGGTGGTGTGAAATGCACAAAAGACTGAGGAGCGATTTCAATATCCTAAAATGAAGATTGCAATGAAAACAGGAAAAAATATTTTAAAAAACTATCCTAAAGGTGCTTACAATCTAAAAATGGGGGGAAAAAAGACAATAAATAATAAGTAAACTAGATGGTGGCAAATGACACGGAGTCAGTAAAATGCCGGCGGATGTTTCAGGGCATGAAGGGGTGAAAGGAGGGGCCTTCCGGGCTGATCCAGAAGGTGACATGGGGGTAAAGTCTTGAAGGAGGTAAGGGGGTGAGCAGCAGTGATTTCTGGAGGAGCGCCATCCAGGTGGAGAGAACAGACTCTGTGAAAGCCAAGCTAGGAGGAGGCACCCGAGTTCAAGAGAGAGCAGACTAGGTTAGCGTGACTGAAGAGAGGGGAGGACACCGGTCAGATGCATGCTTTGCCCAAACTATAGGCAGTCCTTCAAATTTGCCAGGAGGGAACTGTTTCCATTCCTCTTTGTCAGTGAAGAAAACAAAGGTATAGACAGGTTAAGTAACTTGCTGAAACTGTTGACGTGAGAGCTAGGACTTGTTGTCAAGGGCAGTGGGAGCCATAGAAGACTTTTGAACAGGGCCGGGGCCTGGCTATGCTTCCATGTTGGCGCAGTGCCTCTGGGGTAGAGAGAGAAAGCTCTAAGCGAGCCCGGGCGGGGCGATGAGGTTGGCCCTGGGCTGGGAACCAGGGCTGGCAGAGCACACACTGGAGCCAGGCAGTGGCGGGGGGGAGTGAAGTAGGAAGGCCAGAGGAGGAAGAGGAAGCCAGACTGGCCTTGGGCTTATTTATTTAACAAACACTCAGCGACTCCTCTTCTGTACCAGCACTGTAAGATTTACATTAACCCATCCAATCCTTAAAGCAACCTGTAGGAGATACACCGTACCTACTATTCTCACTTAAAAAGAGTGAATATGTGGTATGTAAATTTTATCTAATAAAGTTAATTTACAAAGAACATATTTTTTTTTTCTATTATAAAGACTTGATCATGGAGGATTTAGAAAAAGATGGGAAAGCAAACATAAAGCCCTCTTTTTATTTTTCCTTCCCACCCCAGATAATCCATGTAAATATTTTGGCGTATTTTCTTTCCGTCTTTTTTCTGCTATCATCCCATTTTACAGATGAGGATACTGAGGCCCAGGGAGGTTGAGCATCTTGCCTAGGGTCATACATATGAACCTGTGTCATCTGGATACAGTATTCGGGGTCTCAACCACTGTGCTGTGCTGCCTGTAAATGTCTTGGAATGTTAGAGTTGGTGGGCTCTACTGAGAACGTCCTGACCCTTGACCCCCGATCCCACTCCCTCCACCTCCAGCATCATTTCACAGACAGGGAAGGTGAGGTCGGGTGAAGACAGGGCATTGCTCAGCATCTCTCAGCCAGTTGGAAGTAGACAGGTGAGGTCTCCTTCTAATAAGGAGAAACGGAATGGGTAGCTGAGAACTTTGCAGGATTGAGGTGGCAGCTGCTTCTAACCTGGCCTTGAGCCCAGAATTTATGTGAGTGGAGTGCCCCTGCCCACGGGAGTGCTGGGGACTGCCAGGGCAAGCCTGTGTTGCTGGGGCCCAGAAGTCTCATCCCCTCAGGTAGCCCGGGGTGGGAGGTGGCCTGGTGATAGGAAGGGGGCATTTGGGGCTTCATCTGCAGCCCCTCTGGGAGCATCTCTTGTTCTCTGTGCATTTATTTCTACCTCAGGTGCCAGCACACTCCTGGGGCTGCCTACTGCCAGGGATGCAGCCCTGGCGTCCAGTCCCCTCTCAGCCTCTGGATGAATCTTGGGCCAGGTTCTCTCCCCTCCCTAAAAAGTGGCGCATCATAATGGTGCCAGCTGCAGGATGAAGTGAGGTATGGATGGAAAGTGCTGGCTCACGGCGTGGCATGTGGACATGCTCCATAGCTTGCCAGCTGCTGTTGCTGGACCCACAGCTGCCCCAGGCATTGGTACAGGCACAGGGCTTGAGGCTGCTCCAGCCAGAGTGCCCCTCCCTGGCCCTCCTCATCACACCTGGGAGACCAGGTGCAAGAGGAGCCAGAGGTGAACCTCAGGCAGTGGCTTGGAGTCCAAGATTGCAGACAACCCGAGACGCAGTGAACGAAAGAAGCCACACCTCTGAAGAATGAGATCTGTCCTGGGCACTGATGTGCCTTGTGGGCAAATCCTGTCCTTTTTTTAGGCCCCTTGTCCTCCGTAAATTAGGGAGACTATTTCCTGCCTTCATAATCAGTGATCTTCACCCCAGCAGTCACCTATTGAGGTTTTTATGTGCTTGGGGAGTAAGTGCATGGCCTGGCAGGGACTTCTGTTCTTACAGCGAGCTGATCAAGTAGGGCCCCTAACCCAGCCTGGGGTGGGAGTGGACATGTGTGAAGGCTTCCTGGAGGAGGAGGTTGGTGAGATTTGGAGCCGGCCAGACTCTGAAGGGGAGGAAAACCAGGGAGGACATTGGGTCAGTCACCCCACCTTTCAGTCTGAGTCTCTCCATCTGTAAAATGGAGCTCATAAATACCTGTTATGCCCAGTGTATAGGCTTATTGTGAGGCTCCCAATCGGATAAAGAGCACAGAAATGTTTTATGAACTGTGACATGCCGGGCACCTGTCACTGCTGTTTATGGAAGTGTTTGGAGTCCCTGGAGGTTAGGGAACGGCAGGCTTAGCATCCGGGTGTGGGGGAACGTCCGTTCTGTTTTGGAAGACCTGCACTCACACGCCACAGGGACAGGCAACCGCCATTCACATCACAGCACACATTCCTCAGATTTGAGAGCCCCAGAATACTTCTCTGCCAGGGGGTGACTAGTGTAGAGGAGGAGCCCTAAAGACAGCTATGCCCCAAGCTCTGTCCCCAGGAAAGAGGGACCGTGTCCACAGAAGCCCGTCGGGAAGAAAGGACTACATCCAAGGAGAGACCTGGGTGCTCTGGTTGGGCCTCAGGGACACAGTGAACGGGGGACCGCGGGAGGGGATGGAGGACAGGCACTCCATGCGGTCACAGAGAAGAACCCATTTTCCAGAGAGGCCTCCAATGGCAGTCACTGTGAAGACGAGGAAGAGCACAGAGCGTGTGGAATGAGCCTATGGGTTTGACGCTGAGAGAAGAATGTACCTACATGCATGTGAATAGACTATTCAGACAGATATCAGGCTGGTTATCAGTAGAAGGCTGACTATTTTTTTGTCTTTTCTCTATTTTACAGTTTGTATACGTGCTATTTTATTTCCCTACAAATGTGGCTGCACATAATATACGTCACCATGTCATAATGTACGTAGAGTAAGAATCCGGCCAGCCTGATGTCACCAGGCTGGCAGGGCTGCGGGCGTGTGTGCGGCCTGGATGGCGGCCCCGGTGCAGGCTTTCCAGAACAGTTATGTGTGGAGTCCAGGGATGACCTGGTGTGGGAGCCGTGCTGGAGGAAAAAGGTGGCTGGGTTGGGTCCCAGGAGCCTCTTGCTGGGACAGAGGTGCCATTGTAGGTGGTCGCAAGCACGCTCAGCATTGTGACCAGACTGTTCAAAGCCAGAGCCCACAGCTGTGTCAGCAGGCACAGAAGAGCAGAGCCAGAACGGTGAGGGGCTCCCTGAGTGAGGCTGGAGTAGCCAGGCCGGAGCCACAGGGCTGCCAGACCCCAGCAGACTCTCTCCCATCGACGCTGTGTGTTCTCCATCCTTGAACCCTGGGACTCTCCCAGACCCTCCCACCTCTTTCCCGTGTTTCTCTGAACACAGGGAGGTGCCTATCGTGAGATGTACCATTATTCTCTAATCACTTAAGAAATTAAAAACAGGATAAGCTATCATGTAGAAGTCACATCCCCATTTCAGAGATGTTAAAATGTTAAAAAAAAAAAAACTGTGTGTCTTGGACTCTATCAGAGATGACACAGGGCAGATCCCACACTAGATTCTCAGCGTAGATTCACTCATTTAATTTTTACAGCAACCCCAGGCTGTGGGGCCTCAGAGAGGGTAAGTGACTTTTGCAGGGTCACATAGCTAGCAAGCCCAAACCTGGGATTTGAACCCTGCTCTAACTCGATTCTATGACTTTTCCCCCTCATCTGACCTGACAAAGAAATGGCTTCTGAGCTCTGGCTCTTAGAAGAAGAGAATATTCACATTTACTGCATAAATCTGTGCCAATTCAGAAGTGCCCACGTGGACTGGCCATTAAACATCTTGTGCTATTAGAAATGGGAGAGGCCTGGAGGAGGGCTGGGGAGATAATGGACAGGAAGGAGCGTTGAGGGTTTGTTGACTGGGTCATTAGCCTCATCCACGTTCTGACCATTCCCAGGAGTAGGTTGGCCTACGGTCCACCCCGGAGAGAGATGCCAGAGACCTGACCCACACAGATAATCCTAGAGCGCTGCCCAGACTGGCCCAGTCAGTCCCTAAAAAGTGATTTTTAAGTTAAATTTTTGAATGGGCCCTTTGTTCCGGTATTGATCACTTTCTGTGTGCGAATCACAGTGCATTGATAAGAACGCAGAGCAGAGCAGACGGGGGCTGCCCTCGTGGGCTCCCTGACTGAAGGGGAAGTGAGCAGCAATCCTAGAGCCCCGCGAAACCAGTGGCAGGTGCTGAAGTACAAGTAAAGTTGTGAAAGTGTGCAAAGCAGGTCCAGGGCCCCTGCAGCAGGCTATTCTTTTGAGCTGAGATCTAAAAAAAATGAGTAATCAGTAATCAGGGAGTCATCAGTGGTGGAGAGGGGAGCATTCTGGACAGGAGAAACAACCTGTGGCTGGAGAAAATGGGCCTTGGAGAACTTAAAAGCACTGCAGGTCTGCTGCTCTGATCACTGGACAAGGCGAGGCTGGAGAGAGGGAGTGGATAGACCCATTGAGGCCAGGACCAGTGGCCGTGGAATGGCATGCTCAGATCTGCACCTTTTGAGAAGACTCAAGGGCCAGATGGTTGGAAGCTGAGACTAAGGTGGTAGCAGTGGGAGCGGAGCTAAGAGGATGGTTTAGGAGATGGTAGGAGTTGGGTGAGAGGCCGGGATTATCAATGGAACGGCTGTGGGTACCAGGAGGAGGAGGCCACAGAGACTTGCCTGGCAGTGCCTCTCCCAAGGCCTGATTTGCAGAGGAATGGGTCCTAGAGTGGAAACAGCCTTCACCCCATTGGTATATTTGCTCCCCTGGTCTGGTATTATACCCCCCACCCCCGCCCCAACTCCAGCAGTGTTTCAGTATCCTGGGTGATCCTGGGTGACTGATGCTGGAGGGAAAAAAGTCACCCGGCAAAGAATTTTCATGTGTTGACTAGTGAGGGAAGAGCAGGAAGGGAGATGGGGCAGATGTGGCGCGCGAGTAGAGGAGTGGGCAGTGAATGCTGCTCTCACAGGGAGAACCCCAGGAGGCTGACCCCCAGGTTACTGGGACTAGAAACGGGCATGTAGGCGTGCGTGTCACGGGGTCCAGACACCATCCCCGGAGCTGCCTTTTCAGAAAAGCTGGAGCCCGGCGGGGCGGCAGAGTCACGGTGTCGCTGAGCAGGTGATGCTGTTGTGGAGAGGGGTTGTCTGCTTCAGGGCTCTCACTTTGGGACTGAACCTCTTCTGTTTCATTTCTTAATTGAAATGTAATGGATATATGCCATTATATTAGTTTCATGTGTACAATATTATGACTTGATCTTGGCATGTATTACAAAATGATCACCAAAGAAGCCCAGTTAAGATTTGTCATCGTGCGCCTGGTGAAGCAGTGGTTAAGTCAATCACCTCTGAAGGACACAGACCACATACTCCTCGGTTCAAGTTCCAGGTCCAGGGAGAAGCAACCAATGTGAACAACTAAATGGGAATAAAATAAAGTGCCTCCTCTCTCTTCCTGCCTCCCTGCCTACTCGCCTTCATTCCTGCCCACTCACCTTCATTCCTGCCCACAACTTTCCATAAAAAAAAAAAAAAAAGAAATTAGTCATAATACACAAGTACATTTTTTTCTTGTGATAAAGATTTAAGATCTTCTCTCTTTCCAGTGATGCAATTTGAAAATATGCAATACAGTGTTATTAACTGTAGTCCCCACATTGGACTTTCAATCCCCAAGACTTATTTATTTTATAAATGGAAGTTTACTCCTTTTGACCCTCACCCACCCCTCACCTAGCAAACACCAATCAGCGGAAGCTGTTTTGACTTTCTCTGAGTGTCTCCTCCCATCTACTAAGGCAGTAGCCTCCAAAATGAGATGTTTAAGACATTCACTGGGATACAAAAGAGAAATACTACCTAACAAGAAAAGAATTCCATTTTCTCTCCTTTGCCAGCCATAGCCGCACTGATACTCCCCCCGGGAAGGGTATCAGGTAGCATTGTGTCTTAGAAGTTGCTGGAGAGGAGAAGGAGGTGATTCAGACACCCTGACTCTGGGGTCTGTTTTTGGCAGTTTATCCCAATTCAGTAACCTGGTTGACTCATCTACATCAATCCAGACCAGTTCGTCCAGATAGGATAGACAGATGATTTGAACCAGTTTTAACTAAACTCACCCTCACAAATGGGCACGTGGTTTTCAAACATTCCTGCCAGATGCTGTGAACTGGGAGTTAATAATGCTGGTCCCTCCGTGAGACACTACCATAGGACCGTTAACACTTGGTTTCCCAGCAGAGTCCCTGCACCAGCTGCAGAGGGAAAGCGTGCCAGCAAAACCACTGACAGCCCAGTCAGCCTGACAGGAAGTCAGCTCAGGACTCTCTTTAATTTGGGGGACAACTCGAAATATAGATCTGCAATCACTCTGATGAATCTGATGATGAATCTGACCTCACTGCAGCAGCAGTGACTACTGATTACCTATAAATAATATAAAGTGTGTGGGAAGCTCAGAAGGTGTGAGTGATCAAAAAAGTTTGTGTTCCACTGTTCTAACCTGGTCATTTTTATTCCACGGTCACCGCTGACACCCCACTGCGTTCATGATCAAACTTGGAGTGGGGGTGCCATTTCTCCATTTTACTACCCATTCCCAGGCTGTCTCTCTGCCCATAGAGCCCAGCCCCTAGGTCTGTCTCCACCTGGCAACTTCGGAATTGTGAGTTGAGTGACGTCCTCACATCTACCCTTCCCATCATGGGGGCTACTGGTAACTTTTCCCGGAGAAATACTCGGGGTCTGTCTTCTCTCCTGATTCTCAAGAGCCCATGTTTGCCAGCCTAAACCACAGTCAGGAAAAACACGATTCCCCTTTTTCAAAGATCTGAGCCCCAGGAGGACCCAGTGAGGGTGAATGCCCCCTCCCCCCCCAACCTCACAATTAGAAGACCTTTCTTCCCCAGCCATTCTTGGAATTTGTCCCTCTGGGAACAGCAGTACAGATAAGGAACAAAATATTTGGTACTGTTTCTAGGCACAGGATCAAAGGAAACTTTGTTCTGTGTCTTAGAGAACTCTGCTGAACTGGCGGGGGGTGCAGAGTCCTGGATCTTGTTCCTGGTTCTGTTCCGGGCATGCTGACTCAGTTTCCCTTCGGCTCCCCGTGATCTCTTGGAGTTTGGCCAGTGCTACTAGTCTGAGATGTCAAGTCTGGGATCCTTTGGGGGACCTGCTCTACCGAGTGTTTCTCAGCCCCCAGCTGGAGAGTTGGAGGCTGGGCGGGACTCCACACTGGGTGAGAGACGGAGACAGCCTGAAGCATTATGGAGAGGAAACCAAAATGGGAGGAGAGGGGAAACTGAGTCATGCTAGGAATTCCCCACCCTGAGCAGAACCATCACAGGGGCATGAGGCCAGGGGCTCAGAACCTTGAAAAGCTGTCACGGGCAGAGGCAACAGATACGGTGGTGGGGTGTCCTCTCCAGGGACAGAGACATCGCTGCCGTGGGAGAACTGGAGACTTCTACCCAGTAGAAGGAAGAAGACCAGCAATTGATCTAGGCTGCCCTCAAGAGTGAGTGTCCCATCACTAGAATGGTTTAGACCATTCAGACCAGCTGGAATGATGGGGAAGGGGGTGCTCACCTGATCCCTGACCCTGGGATATTGTATCTGTTTCTTACTCCCAGATATAATAAGATCATCTGACAGAGAGAGTTAGTGTCTGGATAAAAATTAGATTAGATACAAATTAGACCTTCAGATTCTAAATCAGCACTGAGAGGGTGGAGGAGGGGCACAAGGTTTTCTTTGTTTTCATCCAGTTAAGAGGGTTTGGGTGCCTCCCCCCAGCCCCCAAATCTTAAGATTTTCAGGTACAGCCACTTTGGGGAGCGAAAAAAGGAACATGGAGACCGTGCTTTCGGTTTAATCTGTAAGTCTTGTTCAAAGTCCTCATTTTAGCTAAACGTTCGTTTCAACCCATTAATACGGTTAAATAGGTTGGAATGGTGCCTACTCCTCGGGAGCAGTCATAGAAGTTACCATTGTTTATGCCGTGTGTCTCCCACACACCAGGCAGCCTTCTAAGTGCTTGTCAGATGTAATTGCATTTATTCGTACCACCCTGTTTTACAGACGAGGCCCAGGGAGACTGAATCACTGGCCCAAGATCTCCCAGCTGATGGCTGGTCCCCTGCCATGTGTGCACCCCTGGATATGTAGCCTCCCCTTGTGTTCAGGTCAAATATATAATAGAGGAACAAAACCCCTCTGCCTCCATTCTCCCTTCAGAGCCTTCCCAAAGTCTCTGGAGGGTGACGGGCATGCACATTCCCCATTTTATGGATAGGGCACTGGGGCCCAGAGAGGGACAATGGCTTGGGCAAGGTCACAGAGCAAATGGGGAGAGCAAACGAGCTGGGCCTCTGCTCTCAGAATAGCTGTGCACCTTCCCACTACCGAGCAGGGCTCCCGGCTGAAACCCAGTGGGCACCTGCCTGCGGTTCCTGAGGGCCTTGCTCCCTCCTTCACCAGGAGCCAGAGCCAGCTCCTCAGGGAAACAGGGGGAAGTCAGTGGGAAGAGCCACCGCAGTGCTGGGAGAAGCTCATCGAGGCCATCCTGAAGACGACTGGGGGCGTGGTGAGGACTCTCACCCAAAGGGTCCCACCTGCTGGGAGCCTGAGCAGAGAAGGCCCTGGCTCCCAGCAGTGGAAGGATGAACAGTCAGAGGAGGCCAGCCTATCAGGGAGGGGTTCAAAGAGGTACAGGAGAGCTAGGGGCTACTGTTCCTTTTCTTTCTTATTTTAGTAAATATATGTAGCAACACTTTCTACTGTAATCATTTTCAAGTGTGTGGTTCTGTGGCCTGAAGTACATTCACGCTGCTGTGCTGTTAGCTCCAGGAGTTTTCAGTTTGACTTCCCAGTAACCTGCTCTCTTCTTTAACGGTTTTTTGCTTCCATGTAGTAATGCAGAGTGTGTATTCAGTGCTAAAACACCTGCTTGATCAAAAGATCAAAGATGGACACCTTCCAGGCCAGGCACTACACGAAGGCATTTTAAATGATTAAACACACTGAGTCCTTTGGACTCCCCTATCTAGGTGCTGTTATTAGCCCCAGCTTACAGATTCAAAGACTGAGAAAGAGAGCTTTGTGTCTTTCCCCAAATCCCTCACTGGCTCTTATCAAGGCCCCTGGCTGCTGTCATTTAGTGAGGACTCCCTGGTGCCCACCCAGGCTAGATGCTCTGCTCAACCCCTTGTTCCACCTCACTGCCATCCGGTGGGCTGTGGGGACATACAGTGCCGGAACTCAGAGAAGGCGAGTCTGGGTTTGTGTTGGGGCCTCTGAGTCTGAGCTGGGTCTTTACCACCTGTCCTCCATGCCTGCTGTTCACATAGCAAGGCTGTCATGGGAGATCCGCCCGGTTCTTGAGTTCTGGCCTAAGCCTACACTTACGTATTGAGAATCTTGAGAGCTAGAAAGCCGAGGATCACAGACCCCAGTGGCCCCGGGACAGAAGGTGACTGTGCTCACAGAGCCTTTGGAGGACAGGTCCCTGCCACCTGCTCATGGTGTAGCCTCAGTAAAGTGCCTCCTTCGCTGCAGCTTGCTCCATCTGTGAAATGGGAGTGATTCTCCCACCACAGGGTTGGGATGAGGCGTGAGCAGTGAGCAGGAAGGACTTTGCAAATCAAAACAGGGTTGTAAAGTGGGGGTTATTAAAGAGTGCTCCTGAAGCTGCTGTGTCATTGTCACCTGGGAGCCTGCTGGAGATGCAGGTTCTTAGGCCCCACCCCAGACTTGTTGAATCAGAAACTCTAGGGCGGGGCCCTGCAATCTGGATGTGAGCAGTCTTCCAGGCGACTCTCCCGTCTGAGACCCACAGTTGATGTGCATCATGCAAACACGTCCCAGAGCTGCTGCCCTCAGTCCTAGCACAGACTCAGCTCAGGCAGAGTGCCTCTTCCACCTGGGGGCTGGCATCTCCTGTTCTCTCACCTGCCACTGGGCCCACAGCCCTCCCAGGCCTGCAGGCCCTGCCCCAGCAGAAGATTGGGCAGAGCTCGGGGAGGCTGGAGAGGAGTTAGGCCACCTCACCACCCTCTCCTGGCAGCAGTTGCAGATACCCCCTGGGGAATTGACTAAGGTTGAGCAGCTGCATTTATCTCCATGTTAACAAGCAAGTGAGAGAGAAGCAGGAAGGGATTTCCCATCACCCTCTGGCCTATGCTGCTGAGCTAGGAAACTCAGTGTCGGGCTCCCAGCCACATGCAGGAGCTGGCAGACCCTCAGTCACTTCTGGGGATCCTTACCACTGGGAAGGGGTTGACTGATAAAACTGTTTTCTGATATGAAAACCCCAGCTGCTAAGATGAGCCCCAGAAATGAGCCCATAGACCAGGCAGCTTGGTTACTCTTTTAAAGAGCTGAGGTCTGTAGAGACCTTGACTCCTGGTCAGCAGATTCTCCCGCTCTCTGTATTCCTTCCTGTTCTAGGGCCCAGAGAGCCACAGCCTTCATCAGTCACACTCTTGTCCTCCTGAGTGCAGATGAGGAAGGCCTCAGCATCCTCCTCCTCCCCTGCTGGATCCACAGCCCCTCTGGCTGATTCCAGTAGGATATGAAAGTAGGATTGTAACTTCTTTCGACCTGAGGCTAAAGTTGGGAAGGAAAGTGCGTTCCCGGCCACAGGTTCTAGCTCCCAGTCTGCTAACTCCACCCTGCTCTGCGGTCTCCGTATCCACCTCTGAGGAAAGCCCTACCCCACATCCAGCCTCCTCTCTGCTCTGCTGCAGTTACCAACCGCAGCCAAACCGGCTCCTTCGAACCTTGAGTGTGCTTCCCCACCTGGCAAGTGTCCTGGCTCTGCTGACCAGCGTGCCCGGCGTGGCTTAGCATTGCCTGCCACCTGGAAGGTTCTCTTCACCCTGCGCTGGGCTCAGCTACTGGCTTTAAGACTTAGCTCAAACATGCTTTCCCAGAGGCCCTTCCTGACTCCCGAGATTTCCATCCCCTTGCCTGTTTAGCTGTGCTTACCCCAAATTGAGCTTACTGGTTACATGTTGCCCTCCCATCACCTGGGTCCCTGGGCGGTGGGGGGTGGAGGGGGCAGAAGTCCCTGTCCTTGCCTCTCTCCCAGAGCACCCTGCATAGGCCGGGCTCAGGGAGGGCGCCAGAAATGCGGGTTGGACTCTCTCTGGTCCCCAGGTCTCTGCATGAGAGCAGGTGAGAGCTGATTCGTGGGTCTGAATCAGGGCCCCTGACAATAGAAAGCAAGCTCCTGGCTGGAGGCCCAACCTAGAACTGGGGCCCCAGGCTTCAGCCTGGCCTCTGACAGCTGTGGGACCTGAGCAAGGACCCTCCCTCTCAGGGCCTCGGTGTTGCTCTCTGTCCAGAGACAGACCTGGAAGCTCTGCCCAGGTGTGGACAGTGAGCAGGAAGTAAAACTTCTAGATTTTTGGCTTCCTGGAGGCGTGTTTAGAAAATCCCCTGTCACCCTTGTCTCTTGAAACTCCCAGATAAGGAATTATGAGGCCATATATCTGCCTAGGCCCCTAACTCAGGACCTGATTTGGGGAAATAAATGGAAGGAGCTCCGTTCTTATCTCCAGAGGATCAAGTAGGAAGCACAGGGGCAGCTGCAAGCAGACACTGTTCCCAGGGTCTGGACATGCCCTCGGCAGACCTCCAACAGGTGGGCAGGGCAGGGCATGACCATTTTATGGGTGGGAAAAAAAAAACCTAAATGAGGACAGATTTGCCGAGCCCATGGAGGATATCAGAATTCGAACTCCACAAGCTGGCCAGCAACCCTGACGGTACTCTGCCCAAGCCCCCTACTCCTGGGTGCACCGTGCAGGGGCGGGGGAGAGCTGGTGATGTAGTAAAAGCTCAGTCCAGCCGTCAGATCAGTCTCCCTTTGGGTACCTGCCTGTGGGATCTGGCCTGTGGGTGGGCAGAGAAGCGGAGGGCCATTGCAGGTCAATGGTCAGATGGATAGATGGCGGGGTGGATAGAGGAGAGAAAGAAGAACCCAGAGAGCAGGCTAGGAGGGAAGGGAGTGCCTCCTTGGACCCGACATGCGCATTATCTCATTTGATCCTTGGTGACACCCGACAAGGTGGATATTCGGGTTCACTTTCAAAGATGAGGACGCTGAGACCAGGGACAAATGGGGGTCCAGGACTCATCTTTCCTGTCTTGGGCCTGAGTATCAGAGTAAAGGAAGCTCTCTGGACAGTTCTCTCTGTGCAGGGCTCAGAAAGGTGGCGTGAGAGGAAGGGCTGACTTGGTTGAGACAGACAGAGGGGTGTGAGCAGAGATAGGTGTCTGGAGAAACACTTTGAAGGGGAAGAGCAGATAAATCATTTTGGCCCAGAAAACAGGTCTGTGGAGATGAGGAGAAGGCCATCAGGGGGAAAGGGGGCCTCAGAACCTAAGATAGAGCCCTGTGGAAGGCTTTATCTGAGGACACAGGGTCCTGGGCTGGGTCCAAGGGAAGTAACTAGGGCGGGGTGGGGGTGGGATGGGGGACCTGGACTAGTGGAGACACAGATTTGCCATGAGAAGCAGAGAAACAGCTGCTCAGGGCTGGGGAGGGGTAGAGAGCAGCTGGGACTGTGGCAAGGGCCTCAGGCCATCTCAGGAGCTGCCCTGCCCTTCCTGGGCCCTGCGACTGCTCTGCACAGTATCAGGTGTCAGGAGAAGGGACCCCTCAGGCCTAATCTCATCAGGAGGAAAGAGGCATTTTCTTGGCTTTCTCTCTGACTCCATCCCTGTTTCCTGTGGGCCTGCGGAGAGGCATCTGCTGGAGCAGAAGGCAGGAGATGGGGGCAGAGAGGACCTGGAGGCAGGTCTGTTTTCACTTGCTGGCTTCAGGGTGCCAGTGCCTCTGCCCGCACTGCTGATGGGCTTCCCTGCCTCCCCACAGCCCCCTCCCAGTGCCCCCACACAGGGCCAGGCAGCCGGTCTCCACCCCAGAGCCCCTCTGGGGAGATGCACACATGTGGGTTTTCGCTTCTTGTTAGCATTCCACACACACTGTTCCTGCCACGATGTGACACATGAGCACTGGGGGCCAGAGCTCTGCATAGCACACAGCACGTGCCTGCCATGCACAAATCAAACCTTAGTGTCCAGTACACATCGAGACCATAAGTCTTAACTGTAAAGGTTTGTTGGGTACCAAGTACGTTCCTAGCGTTGCTTTCTGTACTGTGTGTGCCATCAGGGCTGCCCTGGGAGAGGGTATGGCTCTGGGACCTCAGCCACCTGCTCGCTGTGTGATTGGGGGACAAGTGATGTACCCTTTCTGTGCCTCAGTTTTCTCACCTGTGAAAAATAGGATAATAGTGTAGACGGGATCATTGTGAGGTTAACGCACGGAGCATTCATGCATAGAGGCACTGTATTCTAGTTGTTAGCATGCCTGATTTTACTGATAAGCAAATAGATGCATACAGGAACTGAAAATCACACAGGTATGATGGACACTTTTTAGAACGGTAATATTTAATTGAGGACCCTGTAACCAGAGGTGACTTGTGCATGCTGCTAGTGTGACTCAAGAGCCGAGTTTTACAGTTTTGTTTTGTTTTTTAAGGAAAAGGTGCAGGCAGGAATGGAGGCCAGTTGGCAGGCAGGGTGAAGAGAGGAGGAAGAAGCATTTTATTTTATTTCATTGTTCACACTGGTTTTGTGTGTGTGTATGTGTGTGTCTCCGTCTCCCCCAGTCCCCAGTGGACCCTGGACTCAAACCCCAGGGGCAAGTGGCCTGCACTCTTTCAGAGGTGATTGATCTAACCGCTACTCTGCCAACCGCTACCTACACTTTTTTTGTTGTTTTATTAAATATTTTCAAAGGAAAGATGCAGTTAGGAATAAAGGCAGGCAGGAAGGAAGAGAGAGAAGAATTTTATTTTATTAGTTGTTCATCTTGCTACCCCCTCCCTCCCCACCTCCTTCCAAGGACACAAGCCAGGGATTTATGTGGATTGCAGACTCAGCTGCTGCACCCACAAGAAGCACCCATGTTTTATTCCTTTTTCACCTCCTTTAGAAGCCTCATGTGACTAGAGACTACCATCTTAGACAGAGCTGGGGCCTGAGGTCATTGCCCAGTGATCTGCTTTACTGGCTTCGAATGTACAAACTGCCCTTTGCTGTAGCAGCCCATCGGTGTCACAGCATCTCCTCTCTTCTTCTCTTGGCTGTTTCCTTGAGACGTGTAGACCTGCAGAGAGCAGCGTCTGAACTGTTCCCCTGTGTCCCCCAACCCCTGCCCCCAGCAGGGCCGGGCACAGAATCCACACCAGGCCAGTAATGGACCGAGTTTGGTGATTGAATTCAATCCATTTGCCTCTCTTTACAAACTTTCTTGGATTTTTGCGGCTGAAGTGTTCTGTTGTCTGATTCAGAATGTTGGGCTCTTTAAGAAGTCAGTTCTAGAGCCTTCTTTTTGCCAGGGAAGTGGTAAGAGGTCACTATTGACCATCATTGCGTGTAAGTCAGACAAAAGCTTTCTGGAGACCCCTGTGCTAAGGGAACTGAGTTCGCCTCACATCTTCTGAATGCTTCTGTTGAAAGACCCGCATCCCAGACATGACGGCCCCTACCCTGTCCGTCCTGAGCAAGTGGAACTGTTGGTCACCTTGCTCCTGTGGAGAGGAGCACGACCTCTTCTTGCTTTGAAGGAGGCAAGGAAACTTAGCTCGAGTGCCAGATTGTATCCTCCCATGTCACTTCAGATCCTGGAGCTGGCTACAGAGACAAAAATAAACGGACGGGGTACTGAAGTGACCACTAACCCAGGGTCTGCCCTCAGGTGAGCAGAAACAAGCTAAATCTCACCAGAGAGAAGTAGCGAGTATAGTTTCTTCTCTCTGCCTGGTGAGAAAGGAAGTGGCTGGTTAAGCAGAGACTGGCGTGGACAGCAGGGGGGCCTTGACCTCAAAAGGGCCTTGACTTCTGGAGCCAGATTTCCCAGCCCCTCCTGGAGAGGGTTGAGGCCCCTGACAGGGACTCAGGCTGAATTAGAAAGGACAAGTTAGGGACCAAAGCCAGGATCGGGAGGTATCAGGATCATGTCTGTCAGGGATGGAGCCAAAATGAGGGACCCTACTTAGATATTCAAGTATTAATTCTTGGCTTTGTTGACCACCTTCAAAGAGAATATTCTTCACTCTCAATGTTTTCATTTTTTAGACGTGGTTTGTGCTTCTGGGCTCTGGCCACTGTGGCTGACATCGTGTGGCTGCTGTTCAGAGCCTCTCAGGAGGCACCAGCAGGGCGGCTCGCCAACCACATGAAGTCAGGGTGAGAGAAAACATAAAATAAAAAACAAGTGAGATGTGGAAGCACAAACTTACAAGCGACAATGGGAACCGGCCGTGCTATACTCCTACCTCCCCTGGTTGTTCCAAGACTAAGTCAGCTAATTTCCTTCTCTCCCGAGGCCAGGAATAGTGCAATTAATGAATAATCTACAATGCTGGTTTGAACCACACCCCATGTGGGTTTGGTTCCAGCCACCCTGCAGCTAACCCTTGTCCTGAAGTGATTTGGAGCTGGTGGGTAGGACGAGCTTTTGCGGGCTGAAGTCTCTGTCGCTGTCTCTGATGCCAGAGAGGAGTTTGTGGCAGCTCTGGGTCAGGGGCATCACCACTCCTCCCCACCTCACGGCTCCTAGGTATTTGATCTTGGCCAAGTCACTTCCCCTACACCAAGTAAATCCCTGGAAGGGTTATCAGGGCTGGGGGTACAGGCAGCAAGAAATAAACCGAAGGGGACGTTAACCCCACAGAGGACTCAGTCCGCTCTGGGGCTGTGGAACGTGCAGCCCACAGTGAATTCTGTGCTGTCAGGCTAAGCGAGCCTGAGACGGCAGCTGCAGAATCAGGCCACCCCAGCTTCTGCCCTAGCAGGCTGGCCCAGCGTGCTGTGCCTGAGAAGGCCTGCTCTGGCTTTGATGTAGGCCCAGCCGATGGGACCGGGCAGGATGGGACGAGTGGCTTGGGTACACCTGGCCCAGATCAGCCGTTCTGGCCCATCCCATGGGTGAGAGCCCACAAAGGGCCACCTTTCCAGGCAAGTGTCTGCTTGTGGGGAAATGAGACTCCGGTGCTCTGCATGGCTGAGTCCTTGAACTCGTGCACGAAACTCACGTGCGTGTTACGTCCCGATGTGCCGGGCTTGCGCATCCACGGGGGGAGGACACCTGGACCAACGCCCAGACGTGCACACACAGCTCACTCCCGCACAGACTCCACCCTCGAGTGTGCCCTGCACCCCCATACCTCACGCAAAGGGAGCGGCATCCTGCCTGGCTTGGTTCCAGCCTGCCCCTCACTTCTGTAGGCCTCCTCCCGTGGGAACAGGTCTGGAAGAACCTTGACAGTAGAGATAAGGGCTGGGGTGGGGTGGAAGAGGAATTGAGGGGTGGGGCAGAAATTCAATCAGCCTCCTTTCCAGAGAGGGCCTCGTAGTTTCCTCAGCCTTCTTTTCCTTTTCTGGAAAGCCAGGGTAATAATGTTCATGGGAATTCATCTATGGCAGGGTGAGGGAGGAGCGCTGAGGTGAGACCCAGGGTGTAATGACTGTGAATGGGCATCTGTCATTACGGTCATTACCTCCGGAGACAGAACTGGACAGTCCCCAAGTTCCACCACTTACTAGCGGTGTGGCCTCAGGTGGGTTTCTTTGCTTCTCTGCTTCAACTCCTGCCTCTGTTATGGGAGGCAAGGTAGCACTTACCTGTTAAGATCAAAAAGGGGAGCACTTGGAAAGGCACCTGGCACTTAGTGAGTACCCCTAAAATAGTTGTATTGCCATGGAGAGTTATTATTGTCATGGAGGTGACTGTGAGCTCGAGGGTAGTCATTGCCTGGGCCTCCTGAGGCTCCCTGACGCCTCCTGGTCCCAGAGCCGTCCCTCAGGTATGGGTCCGAGCCCAGACTGCTCCCACAGGTGCACAGACAGGCAGTTGAAGGAGCCCTGCCTGCGAGTAGCCAGAGAAGCCAGGACTATTGGTTTTTGTTTGTTTTCCTTCCTCCGGCCCCGAGTCTCAAACCCGGGTGTTATCTGGTCCTCACTTTTGCTGCAGAGCTACCGGGGTGTGCTGGCCAGGACTGGTGATGGTTGTCAGGTCATGCTGATTCTAGCAGCCATGACCGGACCCTTTCCTCCACCACCCTAGGCCACCAAGGCTGGTGGCATTTCTCTAGCTTATCCTCTCCTGTCCCTCCTCTGCTCTTGTCCATGTAGCAGCTCCCCACTGCTCTCAGAGTCAACATCTTCTACATGGCTCGAGGTGAGCTGGATCCTGCCATCTCCCCCATCTCCTCCCCGCTGGCTTCCTGTGCTCTGGCCTCACCAGCACAGGCAGCCGTTTGCCAATTCACTAATTGATTGACCTGTGTGAGGCGGTGTCGTCCGGATGCTGTGCTCTGTGGCAAATACTGCAGTGGCTCACATGTGTATTTCTCTGTCACGCCATATGTATGGCCGACAGGAGTCAATGTGGAAGGGGCTTGTTCCACACAGTCCCTTGGGGACCCAGGATAATGGAAACTGCCCCATCTGGAACATGTGGCTGGCTCTCGGCCTTCAGCTGAGGACCAGAGTTCTGGAGGGCACAGGCAGGTCTTCTGGGCTGCAGTCTGAAAGTGGCACATGTCACTTATGCCATGGTCCACTGGCTCGAACTAATACTGTGGTTGCCTCACTGCCGGATGGCAGAGGTGTGAGGAGAGTGATGGAATATGTGATGAGTGTCACCATTGACGACAGACAGCTACTCCCTCGCTGCTACTCACGACAGTGCTGCCTTGAGGGCCTGGACCCGACCTGTTTACATTCCACCCCCAACCCAAGCCTAAGGTCCTCCACTGCTGCCACCTAATTGCCAGGTCATTGTCCCTGCTGTTCCTTCCTAAGAGGACCTCCAGCACCCATTTCTCAGGGCCCAGTGCAGAGAAAAGCTGTGCTGCTCCTTAGCAGATGGTGGCTTTTTATCTTACAGACACTGACAAAATCTTTCTGATTCTGTTTCCCTTGTGGAATTGACCACTAGGAAGCTCAGATCCACTTCTTTGTGGAAGACCTGCATTTAGTGCTTAACTCCCCTGCATTGTACACCATCCTTTGTTCCTGCATTTCCCTCTGTCCCCATGACATTTCCACTTTTGTTTTTTTTTTTTTTTTAAAGGAAAGACATAGGCAGGAATGAAGGCAAGTAGGCAAGCAGGCAGGAAGAGAGAGGAGAAAGAAGCATTTTATTTGTTTATTTTTATTTAGTTATTATTCTTGGTTGCTCTTCCCAGCCTGGGACGCAAACCTGGGTCCTTGGAATGTATGTGGCCTGTGCTTAGTCTGGAGGCGTTGACCATATCACCTCTCCACTGGATTTTTCTGCTTTCTTCTGTCTCGTGTGCTGTTTCTGTGAGCTTTCTTACTGCCCCTCCGGGGCAGGGACTTTCCTTCATCACTCAGCATGCATTCTGCGCTGCTTCCTAGAGCTTGGCAAGTTCAGCAGGATTTTGACAAAGCTCCCGAAAGTGGGGTTGAATTTCACAGGACAGACATCGCCTGTGAGGCTGATAGGCTACCTGGTGCTAGATAAAGCTCAGGCTCTGCTCACTATGACCTCCTGAGGCAGAGTCGAACCTCGTGCCTTTGAACTGAGCACAGAGAAGAACCTCGTGGGTCAGCCGCCCAGACTGGGCAAGTGCTTTCTTTGTTCTGATGGCAGGTACCCAGTCGAACATGCCTTCCCCAGGAGGTGCCTGGGCTGCACACTGTGCTGGGCACTGCTGGAGCAGAACCCTAGGCCTCTCTCTGAGGAACCTGCTGGTAGAGAGAACAGATGAGGACTGACACCAGACTCTGAATCCGGGCAGCAGTGTCAGGAAGGAGAGATAGCCGTGGGGAGCAGAGGACAGCGGGATCTTTGCTTTGGGGTATCAAAGAAGACTCCTGGGAGCTGAAGAAGGAGAGGATCTGGACTTGTGGAGATGGGTACAGGGGCTGGGGCTGGGAAGGACAAGCCAAGCAAAGGGAATGATAAGAGCAGGTACACAGGCAGCTGGGTGGTTCCTTTATCTGAAAGGTGCTCTTTGGAAGAGGAGCAGGAAAAAAATGAATCTTGGCATATGGGTGGCACCCACCCGGAACCTTTGAGTACCAGGCTGAGTTTGGCCTTGATCCTACAGGGCAGCGGGGAATTCGAGCATTGATGGTGGTGGGGGCAGTAAAAGTACAACCAGGCCTGGCATCCAGAGGCCCCTCTGGCTACTTAGGGAGCTTGGGTGGGAGGGCCAGGTGGGTTCAGCAAGGTGGGGAGGGCATTTGACCTGAGCAGCAGTGGGGCTGAGAGGAGGCCACAGGGTAACATGTGCTTGGTTGTCTATGGGGCCTAGACCTTACAGGCCATTTGTGATCTGGCCCCCAACTTGCGTGTTTATATGTGTGTGCATGTGTGTTTGTGTATGTGTGAATATATATATATATATATATATATATTGTTTTTAATATCCCGTACTAATCTTACTAAACCACTTGTTGGTCCCCAAACATGCCATATTTGCTTCTGGCTCAGGGCCTTTACTCCGGCTGTTCCATCTGGCTGGACCACCACCACCAACCGCAGTTCACCCTTGTCCTGCCAACATGGCCAGCGCCTATTCATCCTTCAGACCACAGCTCACACATGACTCTTCCTCAGGGAAGCCCTCCTTGACTGCCATGTACCAACCTCCATTATCACCTAATGTGCACTGGGTTCCAGTGGCCCAGACTCCCCTAATGGCCTGCCTCGCAGGACTCTTCACTCCTATAAGGCTGGGCTCAGGGTTACTCCCTCTGAAACCCCAGATCCTGTCTCGGGACTTAGTCACATGATGGTCCTCTTCAAATGCTGAATGAACATACAAGGCTGGGTGAGGAGTGACAGCTCAAGAAGTCTGGGTGATAATAGTGGTTGTCCTTTTCATCGTTGATCAAGGGACCTTGATGCGCCAACTAATCCTCTTGACGAGTTTATGAGAAAGTTACTTTCGTCACCCCATTTAACAGATGAGAAAACTGAGGCTTCAGAAGTTAAGTCATTGTCCACCCCGCTGGCCAGCGGCAGAGCTGGAATTGGCTTGCTGGCGGGCAGGCCTCACAGGACCAGGTGTACCCTGGGCTGAGCAGGGCGGGGAGAGGGTGGGGCAGCTGTCTGGTGAGATGGTGGAGAGGCAGGGAATGTGGTAAGCTGTCTGGGTTTTTCTCCCCTCTTGTTTTCACACTTGAAGGATGAAAAGCAAACATTATACGCCATCCCACCTCATGCCGGTTCATCCCTTGTCCCCGCAGATGTCATGGCACCCCCAGTACCGGAGCTCCAAATTTCGCCACGTCTTCGGCAAACCAGCCAGCAAGGAGAGCTGCTACGACTCGGTGCCCATCACTCGCAGCGTCCATGACAATCACTTCTGTGCCGTGAACCCCCACTTCATTGCCGTCGTGACTGAGTGCGCTGGTGGGGGAGCCTTCCTTGTCATCCCCTTGCATCAGGTAAGGATGCTACTAAACCCCAGGCCAGAGGCGCTCTCTGAAGCAGCACAGGAGAGAGGGGAAGGAGAAGGAGCCCAGGTTTCTGGTCCCCTCTGTGGGTTCAAGTCCCTATGCTACTTCTTACCAGCTATGTGGCGTTAAGTAAGTCATTCTGCTTCTGTGTGCCCAGGCATCCTCACTGGGCAAAGTACACCTCTCCTGGGATTTCAGCTTCAACAGTTGCCTAGCTATGGCTGGGACTCCCCTTCCACCCCACTGCAAAGTGATTCGCTCCTGAATGAAATATAATTTTTAATGCATTGCTGGGCTTTCAGGACACTGGGGAAATTTCCAAAGCCACTCCCCCAAAAAACAAAACAAACCGTGGAGCCAGAATCTAACTGCGAGAGGCAGCAGTAAGTAAAGAGGAAGAACAGGCTTGTCTTGAGAGCAATTGTTGACTGCGTAGATTGGAGCATACACATTTGCTGACGTTTAACAGATTCTGACCCCCAAATAGCAATTTGACAGAGAGTAACCTCACCATGGATCTTTTTAGGAGTCTGAGTTTCTGATTAAGGCAGTACCTTCGAAGGGCCTGTGGGGACCCCAGGTTGATAGTGCCTCTGATTGTGGCAAAAGCAGATATGAAGTCTCTCTCCAGAGAAAAGTGTTCCCAGTGTGGACAGGATTCCCAGAGATTAAGATCTAGGACATTCATGACCAGCCACCTCCAGACATGGAAGCTACCATGAGCAGGAGGCAGCTAAAACCATAAACAACAGACCCTGACACCCCCCAAAGCTTTCAAAGTTAAAATCAACAATACAGCCGTGCCCTAGTGGCTCAGGTGCTAAGCTTGAAGCTTGGACCAGGGACCTGGGGAAGCAACCTAAACAAATAAACAGTAAATACTTCCTTCTCCTACCTTTCTTCCTTTCTTCAAAATGCTTCCTCCTCCTCTCCCTTCCTCTCTTAAAAACAAACAACAACAAATACTATCATAAGTATTGATCAGAATGTCATAGACTATGTTTTCTAATCCCAATGCAATTAAGTTAGAAATCAATTTTTTAAAGATAAATTTTTAACTCCCATTCATTTGGAAATTTAAAAGCACGTTCTTGAATAACCTCTAGGTCAAAGAAGAGATCAAACTGAAAAATTGTGAATTCTGGTAACTTGAGTAATAATGAAATGTGTAACACTTATGGGTTGCAGGGTTAGTGATGCTTCAAGAAAATGAAGAAGTTATAGAATAAACAGAATAAACCCAAAGAAAATCTGAGGAAGAGCTGAAATCAATGAAAAAGAATCCAAAGAAATATTAGAGAGGGTCAAAAAAGCCTAAAGTGAGTTTTTAGAAGACTGACAGACAAAACTCCAAAGAGGTGGTCAGAAATAAAAGGAAGAACTGGATGTCAGAAATAGCTAGCAGGCGCACCCCGGTGGCATAGCGGTTTGGCCTGCTGACTCCAGCTGGTGCAGTCCACATGTATGCCCAGGACCAGGATTCGCATCCTGGGCCTGGGGGAGCAACCTAAATGAACAGTTAAATAAAGTGCTTCCTCCTCCTTTCTCTACCTGTCTGCTTGCCTCTAGTCACCTTCATTCCTGCCTATACCTTTCCTTAAAAAAAAAGGAAATAACATAATATGAACAATTTTATGACACTGTATTTGAAAATATTGGCAGCATAGACAAATTCTTAAATATATATATTTACACATACACATATACATGTGTAATTTCTCATACTGATTCAAGTAGAAATAAAAAGCATGATAGAAAGAACCTGATTCTGAAGAGCTATAGATCTGTTTTAATTGGACAATAAAAATCTCAAAGAAAACAGCAGGAGAAATAGGCACACCATAGAGGAAGAAAGCATCTTTCCACGAGAAAACAAAACAAAACACTCCAAAGCACCACAAAGGATTCATTTCCCAAATGTGTAAAGTGGACCCCGAGGAAAAGAATTGAACAGGTAATCTACGAGCACAGAAAATCGAAATGGTTCCAGACATTTCGCGTTATTCAGCCTCTCAGTCAACCACACAAGACAGATTGGCAAACGTGAACAATCCCACGGCAGTAAGTGGCGGCAGGGTGCGGAGTGACGTGAGCTCTCAGATACTTCACTGACACCTCAGTGTAAACTTGTTTTGGAACGAAATGTGAGAATGGTGAGTCAGAGGGAAACGCACATACCCTGGGACACAGCGACTCCACTCCTAGGTACGTGCCATGCAGAAACGTCTATGTCACGCTGTGTGCACCAGAGAAGGCCCACAGTGGTGGTCATGTTTTCACAAAACTACAAAACCAAAATGTCCAAGAATTGAAAAATTATAGTATATTCATCCACAGAATAAATGCAATAGATGCACCACAACCTTTTTTTTTTTTTTTTAAAGAACGATGCAGGCAGGAATGAAGGCAAGTAGACAGGCAGGGAAAAGAGGAAGAGGCATTTTACTTTATTTTTATTTAGTTGTTCACACTATTGTTTCTTCCCAGACCTGGAATTCATACCCAGGGGTATGCGTCCTGTGCTCCTTTGGAGGCAATTGACCTAACTATTTCTCCACCATTTCTTTTTTTTGGTAACACCAATTTATAATATTATATAAATTTCAGGGCTATATAGCTACTTAAAAAAAAAAAAAAGATGAAGGCAGGCAGACAGGCAGGAAGAGAGAGCAAGAAGAAATATTTTGTATTTCTTTTCATGTAGTTGGTAAGTTTTGGTTGCTTCCCTCCCCGCACCCCCACCAGCCCCAGGATGCGAACCTGGGCCCTTGGGATGTATGTGGACTGTCCTCGCCAGAGGTGGCAGATGTAGCCCCTCCTTCAGCGAGTGCACCCTTAGAGCCTTTTAATTTTAAATCAGCCTCTGTATATACAGCATGTTATGTTCATCACATGCAGCTGGCCCGTTTTACCTGATTTACCCATCCCTCTCCCCACTTCCATCTGGTAACCACTTTTCTGTTCTTAGAGTAAAAAGTTTCTTTTGTTGCTGCTTCCTGGTGGAGCAGTGGCTAAATCAATCACTCTGAAGGATGCAGACCACGTACGCCTGGGTTTGAGTTCCGGGTCCGGGGGAAATAACCAGCGTGAACAACTAGTAAACAACTAAATGGAAATGAAATTTTAAAATGCTTCTTCCTCCTCAAAAAAAAGTGTATTCGTTCATTTGTTTGTTGTTTGTACCACATATGAGTACAATCATATGTTGTCTTTCTCCTGACTTACTTCACTGAGCATGGTTCCCTCTAGTCCATCCATGCTATTGCAAATGGCAACCTTTCATCTTCTTTTTAGCTGAGTGACATCCACTGTATATACACATCCCTTCTTCTTATCCACCCATCAATGGGCCATTGTGCATAATGCTGTGATGAATATGGGGGTGCATGTATCTCTTCAAATTTATGCTTTTGCATCTTCAGATAAACCCTAAATACCCAGAAGTGGAACTGCCACATCATATGATATTTCTATTCTTAATATTTTTGAGGAATGTCCATGCTGTTTTCCATAGGGGCTGCACCAATTTGCACTCTCACCAACAGTGTGAAAGTGTTCCCTGTTCTCCACATCCCCGCCAACATATGTTGTCTCCAGTCTTTTGCATAATAGCCAGTCTCACAGGTGTGAGGATATCTCATTGTTGTTTTGATTTGCATATCTCTAATAAATAAGATGATGGATATCTTTATGTATGCCCGTCGGCCATCTATATGTCTTTTGGGGAGAAATGTCTATTCAAATCTTCTGCCCATTTTTTTAATCCAGTTGTTTTTGTTGTTGAGTTTTATGAGTTCTTTATATATTTTGGATATTAACCCCTTATCCAATATATGAATTGCAAATACCTTCCCCTATCTATTAGATTGCCTTTTCATTTTATTTATTTACTTTCCCCCCTGCCCCGGGTCTTGAACCCAGGGCCTTGGACTTTACTGATCTGCCTACAGCTTAGCCCCTGAGCCATATGATTGTCTGCTTTTCCTTTTTTTCTTTCTTTTCTTTCTTTCCTTTCTTTCTTTCTTTCTTCCTTCCTTCCTTCCTTCCTTCCTACCTTTCTTTTCCTGTTTCTTTTTTAAGGAAAGATGCAGGCAGAAATGAAGGTGAGTTGGCAAGCAGGTAGCGGGAGAGAGGAGGAGGAAGCATTTGTTTTATTTTTATTTCATTGTTCAGTCTGTTTTGCACCCTGGTCTCCACCATGAACCAAGGTCCTGGGAATGCATGGACTGTGCTTGGCCAGAGGTGGCAGACCCAGCAGAGAATGCCTGCCTTTTTGTTTTAATAATGGTTTCTTTTGCTATGCAGAAGAATTTGTCTGATGTAGTCCCATTTGTTTACAACATAGATGACTTTTTTCTTTAGGAAGAAAGGAAGGACGTGGCAGGGTAGGAAGAAAGGAAGGACGTGGCAGGGTAGGAAGAAAGGAAGGAAGGGTAAAAAGAAACATTTTTCTGTGTTTATTTGCTTTTTATTCTCCTCACCCCCGGCCCTGGGTCAAGAACCTGGGTCCTTGGGCTTCACCTGATCCACATCCAGCCGTCTCAGCCTCCTGAGTCGCAGTCTAATCAACACACATGAATCTTAAAGACGAGGCTGAGGGAAAGGAACCAAACAACCTACACTTTTTCTGTTTGCCTGAAGTTAAAATAGACTAAATTAAACTATACTCTGAGGGATATATAAGTAAGCAGAACATGTTAAAAGAAAAGCAAGAACCTATCAAAATAATAATAATAGTAATAATAACTATTATTATTATTACTATTCTAATAAATTATAACTACAGTAACTATTATTATTATTACAGTTCCCTGGGGGTGGGGTGGAGCTTTGATGGGAAAGTATCCTCAGGGGGCAGGTCTCCTTTGTGCTGCTGACAGCTCATATCTAGATCTGGGAGGGTGAGTAACTGGTTTTCCAGCAATTCATTAAGCTGAACTTTTTATTCTACACACCTTTTTGGATGTTACACTTCACACAAACACTCATGTAAGGGTGGCTCTAGGAGCATATGCTTTTACAGGCAATTCTCTGTGACTTTCAAGGAGCTGATTATTCCAATCTTTTACAAATACTTTGAAAGAATAGGACAAGGGATATTATTCCCCTCCTTTTCTCTGAGGCCAATATAACCTAGATTCCAAAACCAGACAGACAGAGCAATCTCACCCAGGAAAATGACTAACTAAATAAATGTTTCTTCTCCCTCTCTGCCTGCCTACTTGCCTTCATTCCTGCCTTCATCCTTCCTCAAAAAAAAAAAAAAAAAAAAAGATTCTGTGCATCTAATTTCATTCTTAATTAAATAATTTGTTTTCTTGATCTTTATTATTCAAAATGTCTTAGTACTGTCATGGTTCCTTATTTGCATGACATATTTAGTACAACGAGGTGCTGATATTAAGAAAATAAATTGGCTTGATATGCTGCGGGGTGTGACCTGGGTGCAGAGAAGGAACTAGTTTAGTGAGGATGATCAGAGAAGACCTTTCTGGGAAGGCACTGTTTGAGCAAAGAACCACCTGAGGCTCTAGAAGCAGAATGATCAGACAGAATGAATAGCAAGAGCCAGCCCCGAGGCAGGAACCGGTTTGGTAGTCTGAGAAACTCGTGGTGCAGTGTCTCATGAGCAAGACCTGGGAGGTGAGGTCAGAGAGGGGAGCAGGGCTGGGACAGGGAAGAGCTTTAGGCCAGGGCAGGAGGCTGGCTCTGTTCTGGGTCTAATGTGAAGCCAGTGGAGGACTGAAACTCAGTTTTCCAGCACAGCTGACCCCAGGTAAATGGGCAGTTCCTGGGAGCCTTCTGGAATAATGTAAATATCCTAAATAGTTTGAGGACACGTATTGATTGTTACCATCACAGGCACCCAGGAATCCAGGCACAACGGGACCTGGAAGCCAGGAATCAGCTCACACTGAGTGTCCTGACGCAGATTCTGGTGCAGTGGGTTGGTAGTGGGCCTCCAGAGTTTGCATTCCAGCTGGCTCCAGGATTGCCAGATATAGGCTGTCCAGATACATTTGCTTTTCAGATACATAACCTGTAACGGGAGAGTTTTATTTCTTTTGCTTTTATTTTTCTTTTTTCTTTTTCAAAAGTGTAGGCAGGAATGAAGGCAAGTAGGCAGGCGGGAAGAAGCATTTATTTTATTTAGTTGTTCTCAAACCCCACCTCCACGATCACCACCGCTCTCAAAACCCGGTCCTTGGAATGTATGTGGCCTACGCCCACCAGAGTTGTGCAATAGTGCAGGATCTCGGCCGGATACTGACACGACACAGGTCATGTCCCTTCTCACAAAGATCTCTGTGCTGCCCTTTGACCACAGCCGCTTCCTGCCACCCTGCCCTTTCCTTCATCCCTGATCATTATTAATCTATTCTCCTTTGCTTTTCTTTCTTTTTTTAGTACACAAAATTCATTATGATGACAATTTGTGAAGTGTTTGACTATGATTGTATGGAAGGTGATCTTTGCTTTTAGTTCATAGAAACAATAGCTTGTTTATTTCTTTAAAAATTTGAAACTTTAACATATCTTCTCTAAAGACATTTCACACAAGAATTGGAAACATTGTTTTCCAAACTACCTAACTTCAGGTTATAGAAGGCCACACATAAGCCCTTCTGGAGAGGGATTTTTTTTTTTTTTAAGGAAAGCTGCAGGCAGGAATAGAAAAGAGTAAGCAGGCAGACAGGAAGAAGAAGCATTTTATTTTATTTATATTTAGTTGTTCACACTGGTTGTTTCCCCCTGGACACAGGGCTCGAACCCAGGGGTATGTGGCCTTCACTCTTTGGAGGTGATTGACCTAACCACTGCTCCACCAGAGATGTCTTTATATTATCCTGATATTGCCTGTGGCCAGGGGCTTAGTATGTACTCACACCGTTCTGTAAAAAACAATAAATAAATATATCTAGAGTCTTTAAAGCATGTTCATCTTTTCATACTTTCATTGATTTTATTTTTTATTGTTTTATTATTCCTTTGGTTTACCTGGCTATATGCGTTTTAGAATACTGAATTCACACCTGAGTCTGTGCCTTCCACACACAACCCCCAGAGTTCTAGTGCCCTTGACCTCCGCCTTGTTTAACGCCTTCCTTCCCTCGTTCCCTCTCCCCAGGTCTCCATTTCTGTATTTTGCCTTTTTCATGTATCAGTGGCCCCGTACAGTCCGTCACCTTTAGGACTTGACTTTTTTCACTCAGCAGAATTCTCTGGAGATCCAGTCAGGTTGCTGAGTGCATCAATAGCTCATCCTCTTTTATTGCTGTGTGTTCTGTAGCACAGCTGCACTGTCCTTTACCCCTGGTGAAGGGCATCCGATTGTTTCCAGTTTGGGCTGTTAACTGTCAGGCTGCGATCACCATTTCTCTACAGGTTTCCTGTGAACCTAAGTCTTCCTTTCTCCAGGAGAAGTGCTCAGGGGGCTACTGCTAGATTATAAAGCATTTATATCTTTGGTTTAATAAGAAGCTTATAGTTGTACCGAGATATTTTCATCAATAACTTTCAGTATAAGTAAAATACTGCCTGGCGCATACTTACACTAAAAAAAAGTTATTTGCTGTTTATCTGAAATTCAGACTTCCCTGAGCATCTGTATTTTTATTTGCTAATTCTGGCATTCCTACTCTCAGGTGATGCCAATGCCCTTGTTTTGCAAACTGTATTTTCAGTAGCTAGACTCTAGTTCTTTTTATAATTCTAATCAAATGTTAGACATAAATGTAGGTTAAAAGCAATGAATGAACTCTTCCGTACCCAGATCCACAAGTTTGCAAGAGTATGCGACTCTCACTGCATCTGTCCCTTTTCCCCTAAAGTATTTCAGAGCAGATCCTAGACATTTCGTTATTTTGCCCCTACACATTTCAGCATGCATTTTAAAGTATAGGGACATCTTTTGACATAACCAGAATGCCAGAGTCACAGTGTTGACAATAACTCTGGTGTCACCTGATTCCCAGTACCTGGGAAAATGTCGCTGATTGCCTCATAGATGCCACTTTTATTGGTTTGTTTGAATCAGGGTCCAGAAAGGTCCCTAGGCTACACACATGTATACATACATACACGTGTGTGTATGTGTATATATGTATTGTTTAAAAGCAAAGATGCAGGCAGGAAGGAAGGCGAGTGGCAGGCAGAAAGACAGAGGAGGAAGAAGCATTTGTTTTGTTTTTATTTTAGTTGTCCACACTAGTTGGTTATAATCCCCTGAATCCGAGACTTGAACCCAGGGGTTTGTGGCTTGCTCCTTCGGAGACCATTGACCCAACCGCTGCCCTGCCAGGATGAGCCTGGCTGCTGTTTCTGCAAGGAAGCCACTAGTGGTAGATACCTCCAGTGTGCAGAGCTGGAGGAAGGCAGAGAGGGACAGGTGCCACATGCTGGGCCCATCCCGTAGCACTCCACCTGGGCAGACAGGCCTGTGGGCCTTTTGTCCAGGGACAGTGCTTTTGCTGGTGCCTTTATTTGCTCAGTTTGTGGGAGTTGTTGATCACCCACAGAGAGAGAGATGCCTTCTTGAAGGACCCTGGGCCATTAAGTGAGGACCCAAGTGGGAACCCAGGCCTGGGTGTGGCCAGGGGGCCTCCTTTAACTAGCCTGAGTTTGGCTCTGGTTTACGTGGGCTCCTCATCGGTTCCCAGGCATGACATCCCCTCCAGACACAGGTGCTTGTGCAAAAGGTGGAAGGGAGGGACACACCAGCTAATCCCTTCATGAAGTGCATTCCGGGGCCTTGGAGCTGGAAGATGCCCGGTTTCACCACTGTGTACCCGAAGTCGCTCGCCACCCCAGGCGGTGGCAGATGTCCCAGAGGAAGTGACTCCACAGTCCAGGCGTTTCATCCGGCACCTGTGACTCAGGGTGAGCCTGCAGCCTGGCACCCAGGACCGTGCTCAGGGCATACAGGCAGTGAGGACAGGCCCACCCTGAGTCTGGAGATGTATGTGCCAGGTTCTGGACTCCTGACCATAGGACCCAGCACAGCAGAGACACCTCTGGGGGAGGAAGGTGGGCTTTGCTGTGTGGTGTGGAGTGTTAGGGGAAAGGAAGGGAGACAGATGAGGGCAGGCAGGGCCCTGGGGTGAGCCCTAGAGAAGTGCGTGAGCTGTTGGGCCGAATGGACAGCATGACCCCCAGTGCCAAGGAGGGGGCACTTCACTCTCTGCTCTCAGAGGCCTGACAGACCTTTCTCAAGCGCATGTCTGAATGTGTCACTGCTCAGATACCTCCCAGGACTCCCCACTGCCTGCAGACGAGGCCCCCCTTTTCCTCATTGCCATCCATCGCCCCTCTCAACCCACAATTTGAACCACAGAAGCTCTTTTAAAAAAGTCCTTTCCAATTCTAGAATATACTCAGGGAATGGATCCTCTCCCTTCAAACGTCCAAGGAGCTGGCCTGGGACGATGAGGTCGGGACAGGTGCCTGTGGGGCCCCAAAGAACAGAGTGGCTAAGGTAGAAGCAGGCCACACTGGATATGAAGTAAGAAACACCTCACAGCCAGCCAGGGAGAGAGTAGAATAAGAAGAATGGGAAGAACTGACTTCTCACTTTCAGAGGTAACCATACAGGTAAAGCAGATAACCTGTGTGGCTCACGTCCAGCCCTGGGTGTGGGATTCTTAGGAAAGCCTCTACATGCTCACCTGTGTACCAGAAGAGAGCTGACGAATGGTGCTCTGCCCTAAATCCCTGGAACGTGGTTTGCACGTTAGCTGCATGTATGTGTCCGGGATCAGGAAACACTGCTCTCATCTCTCCCTCTGCTCCACTCCAGTGTCCTCAGGGCAGCCCTCTCCCCACCCCGAGTCTCACCCCCTCCAGGACATGACTCACCTGTCCCCACGTCCATCTCCACAGGGTCCAACCATGCACCCTGCGTGGACTGAGTGTCCTCGCTCCCACAGCCTCTGCTTTTCTGACCTTATCTCCCATCCCATCCTCCCGTCTGCCATCCCTGCTCACTACTTCAGGATCCTCGCCACTTAAAACCAACCTATGGTTTTGTTTTTCTGACTTGAAATGCCTTTTCTTCACTCTGGTGTGGTCAAAGTCTCCTCTGTAAGACCCAATTCAGGTGTGCCCTGGTGGACCAGTGGTTAGGTCAGTCGCCTCCAAAGGAGCACAGACTACATACCCCTGGGTTCACATCCCAGGTCTGGGGGGGAAACAACCAGTGTGAACAACTAAATTAAAATAAAAATAAAGATGCTTCTTCTGTCCTCTCTCTTCCTGCCTACTTACCTTCATTCCTGCCTGTGTCTTTCCTTTTAAAACAAAACAAGTCAGTCTTCCTCCTACAGGAAGCCCTCTCTGACTGAGCCTCCAAGTCCTTCATCTATTTATCTGAGCCCTGAATATACTACATCCTGCCTTCTCCATAGACACAGGCCATTTCTAGAGGACAGAGACCATGAATAACTCATCTTCTGACACCACCCGCACAGAGTGTGGGAACTGCAGTCGTTCCTCAGAGAAAGGCCCATGTGATGCTGGTTAAAGTATAGTAAGAGGCAGACTGGACAGGGAAAGGAACCAATCCCAGTTCTGGCTCTGTCACCCGTGGCACATGATTGTCTACCTGTTGGAGCCCTGGCCTGGAATATGAGGGACTCCCTGTTATGGTTTCTAAAGAAAAACGTTCTCAAACCTGCCCCTTATGGGCCTGAGGTTATGCTGAATCATCAGCTGGAATACAATCAAAGCTTCCATTGACTCACTGAGCAGGCCCAGGAAACAATCACCCATCAGACTTGTGGAGTCCCCCTTCGAGCTCTGTCCTCACACTAAGTATATCCCCAGGCCCTGAAACAGGTTAAGCGACAAAACGGAGTCATCTGATTCACAATGAGCCACTTACACTGACAATTTACTGCGTGCTTACCATGTACCAGTTTGGTTATAAGTGCTTGACATGTATTAACTCACCTAATCCTCACGCTCACCCTATGAGGTCCGACCCCTCTTTCCAAGCAGCTCCTCACGGGGCAGAAACAGCAGCGTTGGAGAGGCCGCTGCAGTGAGTGCCAGCAAGGGTGGTCTTTAACACAGGGCGAAAGAGGCAGCTGCTTTTGGGCCCCTTCAACAGACTGGGCCGAGGCAACTCACCTGCACCTTTTTCCCTGCATTAAAGACGGCCCTGTGCCCTGGTGGAGCAGCGGTTCGGTCAGTCACCTTAGAAGGAGCAGGCCACATGCCCCTGGGTTCAAGTCTTGGGCCCTAGGAGAAGCAACCAGTGTGAACAACTGAAAATAAAATAAAAATGCCTCTTCTTCCTCTCTCTTCCTGCCTACTTGCCTGCTGGCCTTCACTTCTGTCTCACTTTTCCTTTAAAAAAAGAAAGATAGCCCTGATTTGTTTAAAATGGGACAAAATTGACATTTATATTAAAAAGACGGGACAGACAGGAAATGTGAAATTAAAAAAAATGGTACTGTCCCATTTAGATCAATACATATGGTCAGTCTATGACAATGGCCTCACAGTCCTCCCATCCTGGCAGCTGAGGTCTGTGCCTGGAGTGCCCCCTCCACTCTGCACCTCTGCCCTCTGGGCTGCTACAGTCCTGTCTACTCCATCTGCCCCGGGCAGCCCCACCGAGATGGAAGGTGATGTCTCTCTAGGCCTAGCAGCTGGCTCCTGCACCCACACCAAGGTTCCTGGGGTCTGCAGGGAAAGCAAGTGTATGGCCCCTGATTTAGAACTGTGCCCCCATAAATCAGAGGCCTATCTCTGGCTGACTGCTAACCTAATGGACTGAAAGGCAGAGTGGCCTCCTGATTATAAATGTTCCTGCCATGACAGGGCTTTTAGCAGCTCGGTCAATAGTGCATCAGACTAGCTAATGTCTGTTAATGTCAGGCCTCAGCACAACATTTTCAGGCATAGAGCAGCCTCAGGGGAGGGCCTGCCAGTCCCTCCAAGGAAGGGAGAGAAGCTGTCTGGGGTGAGACTTTAAGCCCAGAGGCTGGGAGGTCAGCTCTGAGCTGCCCCTGACCCTGAAACACCTTCCTGCTAGAGGCAGAGGCTTGGGTCTGAATGGGGCTCCTGGCCATCTCCATCCTGTCAGCCTAGGCCAGGCTGACAAATGGTTCTTCTGAGAAACCCTCAGGGCAGAAACTGGGGCCTTGGACCAGAGTGTAAAGATAAAAAGGCCTGACAGTAATTGGGTGGCCCATAGCAAAAGATATAGCACTGCTCTTGCCCTTTGACCCAGGAAGTGATCCTAGAGAAGGGAGAGGCTGTGTTCAGGAGGGGGCCAGCACTCTGACTGACAGAGGGCAGGTGCTCCCTCACAGCACAGACTTACACATGGGAGCCAGAGGCCTGGGCTTTCAGCCCATTGCTGCCCTCACATTCCCAGTGATCCTGAGCAAGTCCCTCCTCCAGCCTGGGGTTAATGAGTCCTGTGATCCATTAGTGATGTCTGCCTCTGGTATAGGATAAGGGAGCGTTGTGTGGTCTTACCATTCTGGTCAGTCTCTGTAGTTTTATAACAGACTTTTGGTTAATCCTAAAGAACCTGTCTTTTCAGAAAGTTTGGAGTTTTGTCCTTAGATGTCTTTTTTTTAACCTGCTACCCCAAGTCTCTAACCCAGATCCATAGACTTTCCATGGCTGCAATGTGGCACCAAATATCTTTATTTTTTAATCATAAGATTTACACAATTTTTATAACAAGTTTGGAGATAAAGAAGAAAGACTCAGAAGATGATAAAAACAAGCATCTATCCCATCATCTAGAGAACCATGGCTGACATTTTGGTGCATTTCCTTCGTGTCTTTTTTTCTCAGTTTTGATGCACACAGGTATGTGCACACAGACAGGCACAGATGATAGTAACTGCTCTCATTTGACACAGGTGAGGACATCACTAACTTTTCATGTGCAGCATCTCATTGTGCCCTCATAACAGTCCTACAAGGATGAGATTATTCACATTGTACAGATGAGGAAAAAGAGGCTTGTGAAACAAGCAGGGGCAGTACGCCATCAGGCGCTAACTTTTGAAAGCTCATCCCAGGATCGGTGTGGATGGCCTGGGAGCTGGGTGCGAGGTGTGTGCAGATTTGCTCCAGGTAGGTTGTGCCTCTGGGCACTGCCTCCTGCCCTGGGACCCTTTTTTTCTTTTTCCAACAGGAAGAAAGGCAGACAGGAATGAAGGTAGGCAGCAGAGGCAGGAAGGAAGAGAGAGGATGAGAAAGAATTTTATTTAGTTAGTTTTTATTTTAGTTGTCCCCCCGCCCAACACCAGGCCACAAACCCAGGTTCTTGGGCTGTGTTTGGACTGCACCCCAAGCACAGGCTTAACTTGGTAACTTGGTAGATAAGTCACCAGGGCATGCCAGGACTTTATTTTTTCAGACTTGAGGTGGCAGAACCATCTAAAAGAAATGGAACTATTACCCACCTCCTCACATCACTCACATCACATCACTCAGCCACCTGCTCCCGAATTCTTTTCCCTTTCTGTCATTGAATATGTGTGTAATTTTTTTATGAGCCATTTAAGAGTCAATTACATAGATCTTTGCCCTTTACTCCTCAACGCTTAAGTGTTTCCTAAAAGGAAGAATATTCTTACACAACCATAGAACTTCTGTAAGTTTGACATGCAAACACTTTAATCACCTGCTCATGTTCCAGTTTATAAAATAATGTCTTAGAGAGAGTTCCCCTTCCAGTACAGAATCCAGTTTCAGGGAAGCTGTCTAATCTCCATACCTGAAGAGGGAGACCTGACCTGGGCAGGGTATTTCTGAAGGGGAGCCAGGACCACTCTGTTTGCAGAGCTACTAATACACATGCACTTTAAGCCCCTGTGAACCAGGAGATCAGGATGTCTGTGTCTCCTCATTTGCCAGAGGTAACTGAGGAAGCCCTGTGTCAATTCTCATAGCAGCTGCTCCCTTTGCAACCTTATTAATCAAGGTCAGAGACCTCCACTGTTGGGCATGGCCTCAAGTATCCCACAAAAGTGCATGGTCTCTGAGGTCTCTGAGGTCTTTCTGAGGGAAGAAGAGGTGCTGATGTGTTCCCTTTTTAAAAAATCCTAAGTCTGGTAAACCCTGGTGACTTGGTAGATAAGTCTGCAATCTCCAGCCAGCATAGTCCACCTACATCCCAAGGACTAGGGTTCATGACTTAGGACCCTTGTCAAGAACCAGGATGAGCAAGTAAATAAAATAAAATGCTTCTTTCTCCTGTCTTCCTTCCTGCTTGCCTGCTGCCTGCCCCCTTCCTTTAAAAAATAGAAATAAAAGCAATGGAACGCCCTGGTGGAGCAGCAGTTCCATCAGTCACCTCTGAAGGATCCAAACCACATACCCCTGGGTTTGGGTCAGGGTCTGGGGAGAAATAGCCAATGTGAACAACTAAATAAAAATAAAGTACAAAAAAAAGGAAAAACTTATTCCTTATCATCCTGCCTGCCTGCCTCCTCAACTTCATTCCTGCCTATACCTTTCCTTTAAAAAAAAATCCCTAAGACTCTTGTGCTGTGCACCATGGCAGAGTGTGTCAAATGCCTGCCAGTGTTTTAAGGACTGGACTGTGGGGAGTGCTGTGAGGGACACCTTCCTCATACAAACTCTGTGCTTCCCGGAATCGATACTCATATCCACAATGTCGCAACACTGGTCTGTAAGTCCCAGGTCTGTTTTATGTTCTCTGGCACCTCCCATAAGGGCAGGCCCCTAGGCAGCTCATGAAGACTTGCTGAATGAGTGGATGTTGGCAGTTGTCTTCTCAGCTGTTTCTTTTCCTTGGATGTAAAAATGGTCAGGGGAGCAATGGCGGGTGGGCTGCAGAACCCGGGTCCAGACGGCAGATGTGCACCAGGCTGCATCGGCAGCAGAGGGCCTGGGTCCCGAGCCCTGCTCTGCAAGAGCCATGGAGCATGTGCATGAATGAGTGTGTTGGTCCCTGCCAGCCCTGTGTCTGTGTGACTGAACCAGTGTGTCTGTCCCCATACGCCAGGAAATCCTAGTCTATCGGCGCAGGTGGGAGTCTCCGCTTCGGGGCTGCATAGCATGGGTTGTGGGTCCTGGGGTCCTCCCAGCACCCCACAGCAGTTGTCAGTGGGAAAGGGGGAAGGGCAGGAAATGGCCCTTTTTCACTGACATGTGATCCACATAGTGTGAATTCACCTTTTAAAAGTGTACAGAAGGGTCACTTAGTATAGTCACATACTCGTGCAACTAACATAACCACATCTAATTTGAAGATAATTTCATCGCCCCAAAAAGAAACCCACACCCATTAGCTGGCACTCCCCACACCCTTGGCAATCACTAATATGCTTCTAGTCTCGATGGGCCTACCTGTTCTGGATTCTTCATAGGCACTCTGTGCAGAGTTGCAAATGCCAGCTACCAGGGGATGTGTTTATTTGCTCAAGCAGTGACACCACACTGGGCTCGTCATCCAAGTGGAAGCGTGCGGTGTTTGGTGACTCCTTATGTCTGACGTCTTTCACTCAGCAGAGTTTTCAGAGTTCATGTGGCAGCACAAACAGTGCATCAACTGAATAATCTTCCAGAGTATGAAAGCATTTTGTGTAAACATGCATCCACTGATGGGCACTTGGGTTTCCACCTTTGGGCTCTTAGGAAAAACACTGCTGTGAATGTGCATGTACAAGTGTTTTGTAGACCTACGCTTTCACGTCTCTTGAGGATAGACCTAGGCGTGAAATTGCTGGGCCACGTGGTAACTCCATGTTTAACATTTTGAGGAGCTGCCAGACTGTTTTCTAAGTGGCTACACAGTTTTACATCCCTACCAGCAGTGTCTGAAATACACCTACTATGTACTGTCCCACCCTTCCATACTTCCTCTCCTACAGTCCTCTCACGAACCCTGTGAAATACCTCTCATTGCTTCCATTTTACGGTGGAGAACACTGAGCCTTAGAGAAGTAGATGTGACTCCTCAGGATCCCACAGGGATCATGGTCAGCCTTGATCCACACCCAGTTCTGTCCCTTACATTTTCCTGTCTACTCAGTGGTTGCTGACTGGCTGATTGGCCAGATGCTAAAAGTAGAATTCACTCCCTCCCTCCCAACCCTCCTGGGCACTGTTTTGCAGACAGGAAAGTTGGATCCCCACTACCCAAAGGTCTGCGGGCACAGAGGGAACGTCTTAGACATCAAGTGGAACCCTTTCGATGATTTCGAGATTGCCTCTTGTTCTGAAGATGCCACGGTCAGTGTTGCCACCTGAGCGGGGTTGGGGCTGGGGGAATGGAATTGTTCTTTGCTCTGATGCCCTCAGTTTCTTCCTTCACTTTCTCAAGGTGAGGTCAGTGTGACCTCAGAGGCATAAATTGGTTGGAGGAGGAGGAGGAGGAGAAAAGCTCTGGGCTCTGTGGGACTTGGGGTGGCACCCCTCTTCTTTGCCGACATCAGTTCTCCACCTATAAAATGGGCGTAATTGCTCCCAGTTGGCTAATGAAGATCCACTGAGATGCATATTCCAGGGGGAAAGCCCACCTTTTGAGAGAACTGTAAGACACTATGAGGGTGTTCTTATTGTGGCCAGAAATACTTTGCCACATAATCTCCCAGGCAGTGGGGAGGGGAACTTTAAAAGGTTGGTGAGGGGAGCGGTCCTTAGATGGACACCAGAATTATCTCAGCATCTTCAGTTCCACCAACTTTTCAGCCCCTGTTCTGTACCAAGGACATATTCCCTATCCCTACATTATTCAGTATCACTTAGTCATCATTTTTCCCATGTCCGTTTATGAAACAGGGTGGGTATGACTTAAAACAAAAGACACGGATGTGATCAGATGATTAAAATAAGGTTAAAAGTCATTGTTACTGTTCATTGTGAGTCCACTGGTTTCCTTTCATTACGCAGTCATTTCACTCAGTCTGTCCAGCAGCCCCCTTGGGTAGGATATTTTTCTGATGAAAATGCTAAAGGCCTGAAAGCGGCAGCAATTTGAATAACGTCACACAGTTTGTAGAGGCAGAGCCAGGCTGTGAACCAAGGCTTCAAACTCTTTCCCTGAGATATGCCAGTTTCCTAACGAGCAATTGCCACAGATGAAGTGTGGAAAGAGTAGTAGGAATATTGGCTATGGAGTGTTGCCGTTTTGAGCTCCAGGTTTAGCTCAGAGCTTCCTGGCAGCCAAGACAAAAAGGGAAAAAGAATATCTTACGGAAACCTTCATCGATCACAAGAAACAGACTGGGCACACCCCCGTGGCTTGCCAGCTAAGGTGCAGACCATGTAAAGCCCAAGGACCTAGGTTCAAGACCTGAGGTCAGGAGAAGGAAAAAGAAAGCAGATTGACTCATTAGGAGAAGCAAGTAGAAAATCTAAAAGGATTGTGTTAGTTTCAATTAGGGGATGCTGAGGAGCATAAAGGACATTGTTCTGCTGAGGTGGTCTCACCAAAAAGGCAGCCAGACCCTCGGAGAATTGGCCTTGTTGTCTCCAGTGAACATGGGGCTTCTGATAATATAGCAAGTATCTGACACTATCTCCACTCCTGCAATACCTGCCCTTTCAGACCTGTTTTGACGGTTCCGGTCAAGGTCTTTATTAAATTTCTGGCTAGCCTCATCATCTGCCACTGCCTCTTCCCGGATGCTTTAGGGACAAGGGGAGTGGACAGAACTGTTGAGGGTGTCAGTGCTGAACCCAGGACCTCCCATTTAAAGTGCCCAGCTGCCTCCTCTCTGGCCCCAGGGCCTGTGAGACAGGCATGACTCCTTAGCTCTGAGAGGTTAGGGATGGTGTCTGTGCACCCCCCAGACAGACCTGCCCGGGTCTGTCCCTCAGCCAGGTCCAGTTCTGTGCAGGACTAGCTCTCACCAGATTCATCTGTCGAGAGCCTGGCATCACTCCAGTGGGATTAGCTTCCTAAACCTTCCATCATGATTTTAAATCCAAGATGACCAGGAAGTAAATATTTGCTTTGAAAGCAGAGTCGCTGTGAAAAGTCTTCGTCTCTGAGGGACAGAGATGTACAACCAGGTGGGGGCCTGAGCGCCCTGCAGGTCAGCACCGTCCTGGCTCCATCACCATTGCAGCATGGCCCTGGACTGCACTGCTCGGGAAGGGAGCCCCAGCCTCCCAGGCCCGTGGCCCCATTCAGTTTGGCCTTCCGGCCTTCCGGCCTTTTTAGTGTTTCCTTTTGGGGGCCATCCAAAGTGTCCCCAAGGGGCCCCTCCACAGCGAGAGCTTCTCTCTACCCTGTTCCGCTCCAGAGACCTCACCAACCCTGGGCACACACGAATCCTCTTTCCTGGCATTCAAGGCTCTCCCCTGGGCCTCCGGGACAAGGAGGGAGCAGACCACTGCATTTCGGGAGATCTTCTAGGCTGGGAGGCAGGTGTACTCTGATATCCAGCCTGAAATGACTCACTTGTCTGCCTACTGCCTTTGGTCATTAAGATGGCAAAGGTTGCCAGGGGCCAGATTTAGAGACCAGGGCTCTCTCTAGCCACCCCACTGGCCCTCCCAGATAGCCCAGGGTACACACTGGCCTGGAGGATCTTGGCAAAGGCCCTGTCCCTCCGAGGGTCCCAGCTGCCCTTCCTCTGAATGAGAAATGGGTAGTGAGAGAACTCCCCAGGCTTTTCTGCTGGCTTAGGGTGGCAGGGGTGCTGAAATACCTCCGACTGACACTTCCTCCTGGCCGTATCCCCCCTGCAGATTAAGATCTGGGCCATCCCCAGGCAGCTGCTGACAAGGAACCTCACCACCTACAGGAAGGAGCTGGTGGGTCACGCCCGCAGAGTGGGCCTGGTGCAGTGGCACCCCACAGCCGCCAACATCCTCTTCAGCTCTGGCTACGACTACAAGGTGGGCCTGTGTATTGATTTTGGGGGCCTCCCTAACAAATGCCCAACCAGGTGGCTTAAGACAATGGAAATTTACTCTGGCAGTTCTGGAGACCAGACACCCGAAGTCAGGGTGTTAGGAGGGCCACGCTTCCTTCACAGGCAGTAGGGAAGAGCCCTCCCGTGCCTCTTCCAGGGGCTCTGAGCTTTCCTTGGCTTCTAGCTGCCTCATTCCAGTCTGCCTGCCTTTCCCATGGTTTCCTCTGTGTGTCTCTGTGTCTCTGGGTCCTCTCCTCGTATGAGGATGTAAAGCACTGGTCTTAGGGCCCACCTACATTCTGCATGACGTCAGTGGAGCTGATCGAATCCACAGTTACTCCTGCCCCGCTGCCTGCCAATTTCATGGGCTGTGGGTGCTGTGGCCTGGGAAACGCACAGCGGAGGAGACCTAGACACTGCTCAGTCTGACTTCCGATGTGACATGGGCAAATCCCTGGTTTTTTCTGGGTACACAAATGGGTTGGTTTGACCAGAACCTTGGTGGGTTTTTTTTTTCGAATCCTCACCCCACCCCAGGTCTTCAACCCATGTTGGGGGCGCTTCGCACGACCTGTCCCTTTGCTGGCTCAGCACAGGGTACACCTTAGAGATTTTAAAATTTATTTGAATTTTTTATTTTACTTAAAATTTTTTTTCCAGTCCCAGATCACGAACCAGGCCCAGACTTGCACAGGCGTCCCCTTAGCTACGTGAGCTGCAGCGGGGAGCAGCCTTGGCTTTTCAGCTCTTCTCTTGGTGACTCTGTCGGGCTCCACAGAAGCCCCTCTGCGGCCTCTGTGATGGATAGAAGGGTGCTGGGGAACGCCTTCCAGCCCTTCTGGTCAGAGGGCCCTTTGATCTCTCGTGCAGGTGTGTGTGCAGCGTTGCTGCCCTGTGTGGTCATCGGGGCATGCTCCCCGCGGCCGTGGGAATTAACGGCCGAGCTGTGCGGGGGACTCTGCCTGTGCAGTTAAGCGTGGCAGCCCTGTTCATCCATGTGAGGTGGAAACTGCTGGAAACCCCCTGGACTAGCCAGTTCCCCAGGGTCCTCCCAGCGTGGATGTTTCGTTGCTGCAAGGCAGATGGTGTTTTCTTTCCAATGCAGACAGCCTGACCCCCAGTTCCCCTCCGGTGACGCGGAGCCTCCGCCAGCAGGTCCAGGCTCCTGCTGAGGCCTCTCGGCCAGCTGCCATCTGTGGCTTCCGTCCCGGCGATACCGTGTTTCACTGCAGCCTGGCCTGCATGCGGCTGTGGGGGCCAGGGCGGGGGTGGCCACCCCACTCAGCGTCAGCTCTCTGCCGTGCAGGTGATGGTCTGGAACCTGGACACAAAGGAGCCTGTAATCGTGAGCCCCGTGAAGACAATCGACTGTCACCAAGACGTGATCCTCTCCATGTCCTTCAACACCAACGGCAGCCTGATGGCCACCGCCTGTAAAGACCGGAAGATTCGTGTTCTCGACCCCCGAGCAGGGACTGTCCTCCAGGTCAATGCTGCTCTGGGCGTCCAGCTTGAGGCCAGAGGAGCAAGGAGGGGCGAGGAGACAGGGAGGCTTCAAGACAGGGCCGTGACACGTCTGTGTTCAGACCACACCTTTGCACATTGTCCTGACTCGACCTCTCAGATCGCTGGGAAGTAGGACATGAGTCCTCCTAATTTTTATGGAGGAATAATTGACATGTAACTTTATATTAGTTTCAGGTGTACAACTTAATGATTCCGTGTTTGTATACATTGTGAAATGATCAGTCATCTTTTTCAGATGAGAAAGCTGAGGCCTCCAAAGAGGTTAATAACTTGCCCATTTTCAAAGCTAGGGTCTGAATCTGATCTACCTCCAAGGCTTGTCAGTGTGCCTCTGCTCAGTCTGGAGGCCTGACCTGGAGCCGGGGGACCCCACGGCACCACTCTTTAGCCACTGGGTGCCTTTAGGCAAGCTCATTCCCCCTCTGTGCCTCTGTCTCCTCTTCTGAACAATGGGCCCCTCAGTATGCTGAGCCAAGTGAAATGCCTGCCCAGCCGCATGTCTTACTGTCATGGGTGTGCCACCGTCTTTCAGCAAGAGCACAGGATTGGGCGGAAGAGCTGCTGTCCCAGTCAACAGAAATAGTGGGAGAGACTCCATGTGGCAGGGAGGGAGCTAGAGACACCATCCTGGAGGGAGCCTCCAGGCAGAGTTGGGGTGAGAAAGGAAGGCACTGAGGAGGGAGCCCCACCCTAAGCAAAGGCAGGGAGTCCCTGATGGCCTCTGTCTCCCCAGGAAGCCAGCTACAAGGGGCACCGGGCCAACAAAGTGCTGTTCCTGGGGGACCTCAAGAAGCTGCTGTCCACAGGCACTTCCCGGTGGAACAACCGGCAGATGGCCCTGTGGGACCAGGTGGGTTTCCACCCCCAGCATCTCCGCTCCTCACCAGCAGCCCTCAGCTGAGTGCTGACTCATCACTCATCACTCAACTCAGCCTGCCTGGTGCTGCGATTCATAACCCTCATAATCGGGAGATGCCCACAGCCCGATGGGGCGAGCACAGGCTTTGTAGCCTGTCATTCAAGGGAGGAGCAGGGGCAGGACCGGAGAGGCCCTGTGTGAAGGACAGCGGGGGCTGAGTCTGGGACCAGGACCAGGGGACAGGAGAAGGACAGGGCCTTCTGGGCAGAGGGTGCAGCTGGAGCAGACAAATCCCAAGAGGAGTGGGCAGGAGGAGCTGAAGGCAGGGGTCTGGGTGAGGGCCAGGCCAGGCTGAATTGATTTGAAGGCACACTTGGCAGGAGTTTCACAGACTAGACAAATTGCCTCCTCTCTCTGAAGCTCCTTCTTCACTATTACAGTAAATCATAAAAACAGGCCCAGGACGGATGGAGTGAGAGCCTGTATGTGAGAAGTGAGTCCTTAAAGGTGAAATTCTGATAAAACATCCCACCTCAAATCCCATCTCTCTCTCACTCACAGTGCTCACACACGTACACATACATGCTCACACTCACACACATGCTCACACAAGCTCACACATGCTCACACTCACTTGCTCGCACACACACCCAGAGCCCGCGCAGTTACTCTCATCTCTGAGCACTGCCCAGGGCCCTGGTGAGTGACTCCTGGCCTTCCTGTCTCCCTTCCCTCGCAGGACGACCTCTCTAGCCCTCTCACAGAGGAGGACCTGGATGGCTCCTCAGGTGTGCTGTTTCCCTTCTATGACTCGGACACCAACATGCTCTACGTGGTGGGGAAGGTCAGCCTGGCATGGGAGGGAGGTGGCTGCCTGAACCCCTGAGGCCAGAGGCAGGACTACCCTGAGCCCTGTCCCACCGGTGACCAGACAGCAGCCTGGGGCCCTTGGTGTGCAGGACGAGGGCAGAGACAGGCAAGAGTGACTGGATGCTCTACCCCTGTTGGGGGGCCTGACGCTCCTCTCCCACTTTCCTGGACCCTAGGAACACCTGGGGTAAGGGCTTTGACTGGACATCCCAATTTTGTCTCCCACCCCAACTCTGAATCCAGTGAGGCTCCAGTCAGTACAAATTTGGGACAGGGCCACTGGGCAGGATCACCCCATATTTGGCCCCCGGCCTCTACCTGCCAGTGCCAGCTGTAGCACTTGCCCCAACCCTACCCCAACGCCACTCAGTCATTCCGACAGTGACAACCAGAAAGGACTCTGGCTGGCCTCAGACCCCATCTCTGCTGTGTGGCACTGGGCTCTCAGATGGGAACGAGCATGGGAGTGTTCCCAGAGCTCCTGCCTGGAGGAGCACGGTGGGCTTTGGGGCTTGCCTGGGGGAACTGAGTGTTTAAATGAGGACAGCCCTGCTGCCTCGGTGACAGTTCCCTGGTCTTCTTTGTGTGCGTGGCTTTGCCACCTCTGTACTCACACCGAACGCCAGGGTCTGCTGCCTGGCAGGGGGCCAGGTCGGGGTAGGGGAGGGTGACATTCTGGCACTGAGTCCACCCGGTCCTCCTCAGGGAGACGGGAACATCCGCTACTATGAGATAAGCGAGGACCAGCCTTACCTGCACTACCTAATGGAATACCGCTCCTACAACCCGCAGAAGGGGATTGGTGAGTGTGGGCCAGCTGGGCCCCTCGGGGCTGGGGCAACAGGGCCTTGCCCTGGAGAGGCACCCCTTCAGGAGGGGAGCCAGGGGGCCACGCTGACCCCCCGGTGGAGGTGTGCAGGAGGGTCTCTGGGAGCCACAGGGCCGGTCGGAGAGGGCTTCCCAGAGGAGGCGATGTTTGCGGTGTTAAGAGGCGCAGAGCACAGCTCGGAGAGAAGGAAGTGCTCTGGAGAAAGCTACGAGGTTTAAACAATAGCAAGGTGCTGGAAGAGTTCCCAGGAGAGCTCCCAGGAAGCAATTCCCACCCACTTTTTAAGTGTGTTTGAGGACAAAACAAGGTCCACCTGTACACTGTCTCTAAGAAACCTACTTAAGGACACAGCTAGATGAAAAGGAAAGGGGTGGAGAAAGATACCTTGCTGTTACAAACCAAACTAAGCCAGTCACTGTGTGAAGAGCATCTGGGCCCGGACTGTGGGCGTGGAGTTGAAGGACCTTGAGCAGGGCCTGTGAAAGTGGAGCGAAAATCATTGACATCGTTGCAGACGGGGACCCAGTCTGATGAGTCCAACCCCATTTCCCAGCACAGGATCTGGCCCAGCAGAGGCATTTGTTCGTGAAATGTTTGTTGAGGGAAAGTGGTGGGGGGTTTGGGGGGGACGCTGCCCCAGTCCAGTTTGCAGCCTGACTTGCCGCTCATTCTGGGTCCCTGTGGCCCCAGGCCAGCCAGAACCACTTGACCCTCCCTGGCCATTTCCCGCAGGTGTTATGCCAAAGAGAGGTCTCGATGTATCTGCCTGCGAGATCTTCCGATTCTACAAGCTGATTACAACGAAAAGCCTCATCGAACCTGTGTCCATGATTGTGCCCCGGAGGGTAAGGGTTGGCGGTTGTCTGGGAGGGAGCTGGGGAACCCCTTCTGGAGAAGACAGACCCCTCTGTCGAAGCCTAGAGCCCAGGGTCCTGGGTAACAGCGGGGAGACAGAGGGCCTTTCTTGTCATTGTGACATCACGGGCAGCCAGGCCTTCTGTGTCTCACCCCATTTCTGCTCTCAGTGGCTGTGTGACCTCAGCCAAATTCTTCTGCTCCAGGCTCCCCCCAGGAGCATGTAAGGGCCCTCTCCATCTGGGGGTCTTCCCCTAGCACCCCCTGTTCTTATTGTCCTGACTTCTCCTACAGTCGGAATCCTACCAAGAGGACATCTACCCGCCCACGGCCGGGGCCCAGCCCTCTATGACGGCCCAGGAGTGGCTCAGTGGGATGGATAAAGGTGAGGAAGGCAGCAGAAAGGAGGGAAATGCCGTGCCCACTGGCCCCTACATAGCTTAGGGGGTTGGCCTGTATTTTTATTCTACTGCAGCAACAAAGGGCAGGTCCTTGACTATCAGTCCCCTTGACTGGGATGATGGGTCATTTATGGGTCCAGGAAGGGAGGGCCTTGTCCCAAGTGGTCAGGAAACTCCCTTCAAATGAAGGAATTTTCGGCCTGTGGAAAACTCTTACATCGGCTCTGCAAATGATAGTCTCAGACACACAGCCCTTGCTGCACCCACCCTCAGCCTCTGTAATTGCTCTTTGACCCCAGACACCAACCAGGTAGTAGCCCCGACCAGGCGCTCCTGCCCACTTTGCCACCTGACTCACCCTCCCTCCTGTCAGTGTGAGGGTCAGCCCAGGGGAAGGGGCCACGTGGGCTCTGCCCTGCCCAGCAGCTGTGGAAGCGCATGTGCATCTCTCCCCACCCCCGCCCCACACACACGCACACACACAGCAGTGACTGAGCAGCCACAGACTGGGGGGCAGAGACAGGTTTCAGACAGACCTTTGTCTTCTGCGCTCTGCCTCAGTTTCTTGCTCCTCTCTGGGCCTGTTTCCCAATTGGTCTCCAGGTACCTACCAGCCCTGCTTCTCAAGGGTTTTGGGAGGGCTCACGACTATAGATGGCAGATTGCGGTGTGGTGGAACTGTCCTTACAAAGTCAGGGGCAAGGTTTTATGGAGGCCCAGTGTTTGGGCTGCTCCTACAAACCAAGCTTCTCTTAGTTACATGCATGAGAGGTTCACTCTGAGGGCCCCTTCCGTGGATCTATCTGCGTGTCTCCATGTGCCAGGGACCACCTTGCCCAGTGCACACAGTCCTCACACAGCCTTTCTTCCCTCCCAGGGCCAGTCCTGGTGTCCCTTAGGCCCGGCTCTGAGATACTGAGCCCCCCACCACTGCTGAGCTCTCAGTCGCTGCCTCCAGAGAGACCCCTCTCCAACCCCACGGCCCCCACCTCACCCTGGCTCCTCGACCAGAGAGAAAAGCAGGTTTCAGAAGATGACCGGAGGCCCTTCTCCCTGATGGAGGTGAAGATGCCAAGGTCGAAGGCAGAGCACAGACTGGAGGAGAAGAAAACTTGGCTCACAAACGGCTTTGATGTCTTTGAATGTCCCCCACCAAAGACAGAGAATGAGGTGTGAGGAGACTGGTGGGGTCCTGCACTAGGCAGCGGGAGGCACTGGGAGGGTGGGAAAATGAGGGGAGAGAATAACTTGCCGTGAGACCTGTCCTAGCCCTTTAATCCCCTGTTCACTCACTTAGCAAACAGGCAGCTAGCATGCCAGGAAGGTGGGTCGCATGCAGATTGGAGAGCCATCTAGAAAATGCAGAGGTTTGACCTGGTGGGCCCTGAAAATGCCTTCTATTTCTGACACTCTCAGGTTCTCACGTGCTTTCAGAGTCAACATTTCCCAAGTGCCTACTATGTGCCAGGCCTATGTGTCGGCACTTTGATTCGTCATCTGACTGGATTCTCTCAGCAACCCAGGGAGTGTACAGTGGCTGAAAACACACAGGCTGGCATCTCACAGGGATTCTGATCCTGACTGTGCTGAGTAGGACCTGGGCACTGAACCTCTGTGAGCCTCAGTTTCCACAGCAGTAAAATGGGGTCACAAGTACTACCATCCTTCTAAGTGTGTTGTCAGCACCCAGAGGAATAATGAAAACCCTTAGGGGAACACCCGACATCTAGCACCATTCTATACAGCAGCAGCAATTCATGGAACAATATGGTTAGTTTTCTGAGCCCCAGTTCCCAGAGGAGGAAATTGAAGCTCAGAGAGGGTAAGTAACTTGCCTGAGGTCACACAGTTCAGTGGCAGTAGAAACGCCAATCTCCAGACTTCAGACACAAGTATCCTTACGTCCATCCCAGGAGAGATCTAAACAGGAGGGGGAAAACAAACAAACCAACAACAACTGAAACATCAGATGTTTTTGAATTTCGCTTGTTGGGTGAAGAAAATCAGGTTTCTATCTAAGGTCGATGCCATGGCTACTCCGTCAGATGTCAGCCACATTCATTGACTCGCCTCCAGCTTTCTAAGTCAGAGAGGGACAATGTTTTACCTGCTGGAGTTCCAGGACCTCCAGGTGACCGTTCCCTCTGCTCTTTGCTTTCCCAGCTGCTGCAGATGTTTTACCGGCAACAAGAGGAGATCCGAAGGCTCCGGGAGCTGGTGACTCAGCGTGAGGTCCAGGCCAAACAACTGGAACTGGAAATCAAAAATCTGAGGATGTGCGCAGAGAGGTTCTAGCAGCGACCTCTGTCCTCCTCGCCCTCAGGGACATCACTCAGCTACACAAGGAGGTCCAGAACCAAAGCACTCGTCCCCGAGAACAGCCACTATTTCTATATTTTTTACCAGAAAACGAAACTCTCCATCGCCGAAAGATTCCAGGGGGCCGCAGTGCAGTTTTCCTATTTGCCTTCTCACAACAACAGTTTCTGAATTCACTCTAGATGATAACTTGCCTTCCGTTCAGTTCTGTTCTTCAAGGTCATGGTGAGCCCTGCTTCTGCAGGGGAAAGACTGTTGCAGAAAGTTAGAGCTGGAAATTCAGGGGGAGAACCTGCCAGTGATTTTCAAACGGTGGTCCCTAGAATGGGTTAAGATTTAAGAGGAAGGGAAGCCCCTGTCCTCGGATGGAACAACTCCCATTCTTCCTGCTTTTTTTCGTATTGGCACCTAGGGGATACATACTTCTGCAACTAAAAAAATACTTAGAAGTTTGAAAACCAGTGACCTGGTTCAACTCCCTCCTCTCTAGGTGGGGAAACCGAGGACCAGAAAAGCAAGTGATCCAGTTCCCCAGAGGGTTCATGGTAGGGCTGGCCTGATAGGCTCCTGGGTCTGTCTCCTGCTCTCTGATGGGATGTTCTCCCGCGAGACTTGTCTGGATTTCCCAACCTGAAAAGTGGGGGGACCCTGGGACGTGCTGCCCTCTAGAGGAGCTGCCACTTCAGACAAGACACCTTGGCCATGACCTGAAGGATAATACATGTAGGGAGGGTGATGACCTACAGTAACTCACCAGACATTGGGATGGAGGGAATTTTACTTCAGGGGAATAAGTCAAGGTTCAGCTCAGTTCTAGAACACAGACAGGAAGCCAAAAGCAGCATCCTTTCAACCAGGATCAGCAGGATGTGGGTAAACAGGATCCCTTCAATGGGATGCAGAGTAGTGACAGTACCCCCCTGCACCGACTGCCCCACCAAGGCCCTCAGGTCAGCATGACGTAGCCGTATTTCCGCAAAGGTAGCAGAAGAGGCCCCCAGGAGGAAGGGGACCCGGCACCAGAAACGTGCCACAGAGCCCTGTGGCCACCTAGGCACCAGGCTTCTGGAGACAGAAGCAACAAGGAGGTAGGACTATGTCCTGAAGTTCCCTCCTGGCCTGAGAGCCTTTCTCTGTTCGGGGCCCTCCTGGAAGGTTTCCCCTTTCTCAGTGGTCAATACTATGGCCCAGCTAGAGACCGGAAATAATTGGAAATTATTCTGTTATCCTTTCCGAGGAGGCACAATGACGTTTACCCATCGCACAGGGTGATTCTGGAGCTCAGATGAGGACTGGGTTGGCCACCAGGCCTGGGAGGTTTCAGTCCTTAGAATCCTTATGGAAGTGTTCAAGAAATGCAATCAGACCCTAGCCTGGACCAAGTGAAACGGAATCTCCCGAGTAAGGTCTGGTTTGGCGCGTGTTTTCAGAGCGCCCAGGTGATTCTCTAGTACCGTGAAGATGGAGACACTCTAGGCTAACCCATCTGTACCTCTCTGCAGAGATGGGGGATGGTGGGAGACAGAGCCAGACAGGCTCTTTAAATTCTGGCCAGAGGTGCCTGCAGGAGGTCAAGAAATGTTGTCCCAAGCCCTCCCCCAGGTCTCCTGCAGCATGACGGGAATTTGTCCCCAGACTGCCCCTGCCCCCAGCCGTGACTGAGTTCCCCTGCCCACCTACACATGCCAGACACCCACATTCCTTACCTGGTCCTCCATTTACTCAGTCTCCGGGGCTTGCCAAGCTTTCCAGAGGTCAAATCCCAGGCACTGTCAGGGGAGTGGAGCTCCCCGGGTTGGGGTTACCTCTCCCACCTCGTGACAGCACTTGACAGTTTATTAAGCCCTCCCACCTCCACTCACAGACACGTCCTACTCTAACACTGCTCAGGCAGGCATCATTATGCCCCTGTTCAGAAGGGAAGACCTAGGCACGCCTTGGTGGAGTAGCGGTTAGGTCTGCTACCTCTGACCAAGAGCGCTTAACCACATACATCCCAAGCATCTGGGTGCAAGTTCCAGGGTTGGTAGGAAGTGGGTAGGGGACCAAGTTAAACAAACCAAAATAACGTGCTGCTTCTCTCTCTTCTGCCTGCCTACCTCTGCTCACCTCTATTCCTACCCACACCTTTCCTTAAAAAAAAAAAAAGGGAAGATACAATCTCAGAGAATGAAGAAACACCAGGACCAGAGGTACTGGCTAGTGTTGAGGTGGGGTTGAGTGTGGGGAACTTCAGGCGTGTCTCCTTTGCACAAAGTCATCTGTCCCTTTTCAAACTCTTTCCCCCCCCCCACCCATGGGACCCAGACCTCATGCTTAAAAACAGTACGAAGGCATTTTTGAACAAACTTGGTTTTTATGCTTTTTTTTACATCTCGAATAAATTATTTAAATTATTTCACAGCAAGGGAGAGGGATAGGTAATTTTTATCAGATATTTTTTTAAACCCTTTTTTAAAATTATGATTTTGTTTATGTTCTTGATTGATGAAGGGAAGCTGGCCCTCGCCCTCAGGGTAGCGTGTGTTGCCCAGCTCCTCACTCCGTACCTGAGGGCCCTGACTGTTGACTCAGGGACTCTGAGAATGAAGACCACCCTGGGAGATGAGCTGAGGGGTGTATCCGTGGATACCTTTAACACTACAATCACTGTTCTTCCTGGAACAAAACTTGAGATAGTATCATAGAGGGAAGCAAAGAGTCAGAAATCAATCTATGCTTTTCATATGAAACCTTGCCTGAGAGTCTGAATGATTGTTTTAATGTTGTTTTTGAAATTCCTTGTTATCTTTGTAAAAAAGAAGTGAAAATAAATAGATGTGGAATCGTGCAATGGAAAGAATGTAACAATAATAAACATCTACCTACGCATTTTAACACATAGAGTTTTCCTTTCTCTGACTTGTTTTACAAACACCAATTAAAGTACCTGCTGTTGGGGCCAGGCTGGGAAATCTGGGAAGATGACTTTGGTCCCTGCCCTCTGAAGAATTTTCAGTCATGGTTGGTGAAGGGAAGGGGAGAGCCAGGATAGGGGAAATATGTGGGCTATTCTGGGAGGAGAAACAGGGAAGACTTCCTGGAGGAGGTGATATTTAGGCCGAAACCTGAAGGATAAATAGGAGTAAGCAGGCCAGTGTGCATTTAGGGGAGTCTTCCAAACAAGTCAAAACCGCCTATTCCCTGGTCTAGAAACAAGTAAAGTTTGAAAAATATACAAGACAGGAATCCAGGTTCTTAAGAGAGCACAACAGCTTTAAAAGTGGAAACAGATTTTTTTCCAACTTTACTGAGGTAGGATTGACAAACTGTATAGGTTTTACATGCTTTTTTAAGGTGTAAATGTGATTTAATATAGGTAGGCTGTGAAATGGTTACCACAGTCAAGTTAATGAACACAGCCATAACCTCACATAGCATTTTGTGTGATGAGAACACTTGAGATCTATTCTCAACAAAGTTCAAGTATACTGTATAGTATAGTCAGCATGTTATGCATTAGATCTTTAGAGATTATACATCTTTGAACATTCGTACACTTTCCCTCACCTCAGCCCCTAGCTACTCTGTTTCTATGAATTGGACTTTAAGATTCTATATTTAAGTGATAACATATAGTATTTGTCTTTCTCTGGCTTGTTTCACTTAGCATAATGTCTTCGAAGCTTATCCATGTCCCAGATGGCATGGATTTCCTCTCAGAGCTGAATAACATTTCACTGTGTCTATGCATACTGCATCGTTCTCCATGTGTCCGTCAGAGGGTACCACTTAATTCCTCCATATTCTGGCTAGTGTGACTAATGCAATGAACATGGGAGTACCGGTCATCTCTTCAAGATACTCATTTCATATTCCTTAGAGATATTCTCAGAGGTGGGATTACAGGATCATTAATGGTAGTTCTATTTTTAAACTTTTTGAGGAACTGCCATACTGTTTTCCATAATAATCGTGCCAATTTACATTTAGTGGGAGTAAGACTTTAGTCTGGAGGTAGAGTTTCCAGGATGTTTCTTACAATTGTGAGAATGATTGGTTCTCCTGGGGAAAGGGCAAGTGCTTTGTGGGGCAAAATATACTTGGAGACTGAAATCATCCCTTTCCAATGTTTTTTTTTAAGACAGATTCACTGCAGGAAGCATCGTGCATTATAAACCAAGCCAGCAGCACACAGGTAAGCTCTCAACAAGACAATAAAGAAGTAACATACTCCAAACCAATGCTGGATGAGTTATGCCTACTGTATTCTCCAGGCGTGGAGAAGAAAGCGCGAATCAAGTTAAGGTGTACATTTCTGCAAGTTGGGTCTTAGGGATTGATGGGTTAGCCAAGCAGGAAATGACGTCCGGTTGGTTGCTAACAATGTGAAAGTCGCGTGCTGCTGAGCTGATGCTACAGGGGCTTGCAGGCAACGATTAGCCTTGCATCAGACAGGACCTGAAGCCCAAAGGTCTTCCAACAACTATACAGAGAAGCAAGGGGACGTGAACCCTGTAGGCAGTCAGTGTTTACCGTCCGGCAGAGCACAGACGAAGTCATCCACAATACTGCTGTTTTCTGGGTGACCAGTGTCACTAGCGGGGAAACCCACCTCCCTCCAGCGAGCCCGTTAGAAGAGAGCCCCTAGTTCTACTCTGGCCGCCTCCAGAGGGGACGCACGGAGCCATCACCGAGGCTAAAAAACAGCCGGGGCGAGTGGGACGCAGGAGCAGCCTGCCGGCCTGCGGAAGCCGAGGCGCCCGCACCCGGCCCGCCGCGCGCCGTCCCCAGCTGCCGGGGGCGGGAGGCCGGCCCGGAGCCGCCCCGCCCCGCCGCCCGGTTTCGATCTCTCACTTTAGTTCTCCCCGCGCCGGCGCCGCTGCTAAGCGCTGGGTTGGATGGCGGGCGCCACCGCGCTAAGCGGGACGGCTGGGCTGCCCGGCCCCGCGGAGCTCCAGGACGCGAGCGGCTGGCGCTGCCCCGAGCACGGCGACCGCGTGGCCGAGCTCTTCTGCCGCCGCTGCCGCTGCTGCGTGTGCGCGCTTTGCCCCGTGCTGGGCGCGCACCGCGGCCACCCGGTGGGCCTGGCGCGGGAGGAAGCTGCGCGCGTGCAGGTGGGTGCGCGGTGGCGCGTGGGTGGGCCAGCCGGGGGCGAGCCGGGGGCCGTCTGCCAGTTCCCAGCGAGCACCTGGACATCTGCAGAGATCCCAGGTGGGCAGGGCGCCCAACCTGCTGTTCGGAAGAAGACTGAGACCCAACCAAGGGCAAAGCGGAGCCCAGGTCATCAGCTAAGCTTCGGAAGAGGTGGACGTGGGAGCGAGAACTTGGACCCGCTGGGGGTCAGACATGCTTCACGTCACCCCAGCATGGCGGGGCTGGCACACTGCCCTTGAGGGCTGTAAGGAAATCTGCCTTTTAGGAGAGAAGAAAGTCCTTCCCTATTAGAAAACAGCTATGTGGCCCCAGAAAGCTGCACTGACACCCCAGGTTTTCTTCTGAGTTCACAGGGAGGGGCCGTGGATGGCCAATGCCCTGGGAGCCTCCTCAGCTGTCCCTTCACCTGCCCATTCACCCCTCCCCTCTGCTCGTGCCCACATTCCACTCAACAGTCAGGCCGCAGCGGTGACAGCCATTTCATTTCACCAACAAAAAAAGGAAGTCTCCCAGACAGAGGCGAGCCTTGAATCCAGATCAACTCACGAGACTGCTCCTAATCCTAATAGTGTCCATGGGCTCTGGATGCTAGTTCCAGCCTTGTGGCTGACTTGTTTGACTCTGGTCAAGTCCCTCACCTCTTCTGAGCTAACCAGGCCTACCTGTCTCTGACAGGTTGATTCTACCATGTCGATCTCCAAGAAGTCTTCTGTGAGTAATCCGGCCACACAACCGCGTTTCCCTTGTTAACATGACAATACAAAAGCACACTGACAACTCTAAGGTGAAAACAGGGCCAGTCCAGCTGATGGAGTCCTGAGTTCAAGGCCTGCCTCTGCCTCCAACGTCTTTCTTATCTCTAAAATGGCTGTGGCAATAATAGCTCCTTAGAAGGTTCTCTTCCAGAGTTAACAAGGCTGCTTTCCAGAGGCAGGGCTTGTGGGTCTCACTCAGCTGTCCATTGGTCCACGCTCCAAGCACTTATGTGTGACCGTTTTGTATCCAAACACCTGTCTGCTCACCTCTCTTTATCCATTGACCATTCATCTATCCATCCACCCACCCACAAACATCCATTCATCACACACTTTTGTGCTGTGAGTCAGAAATAGATTAGTCCTCCCATGATTTGGAGCAGTTCCCTGACTTCTGTGCAGGAGAATACACAGCGACAATACAGTGTGGTAAGTATTGTAAGCCCAGGTAGTGGTCAGTGGAAGCCAGAAAAAAGGCAAATATGAATCAGGGGCAGGAAATCTGGGAAGACTTCCTGAAGGAGGTGCTGTTGGAACTGGCCTTGAAGGATGAGTAGGGTTTTACCAGGTACCCAGATCGGAAAAGCACCCAGTGACTAGAAGACACTGGCATTAGGAGGCTGGGTATCCTTGGGCAATGAACAGGAGCAAGACCTGAAGGCTTAGAAATCACAATGGGGTAAAGGTACACTCCTAGAAGTTGAGGTTGTGGCTTATACTTGGGTCATGGCCATGTCCTCACCCCCACCTAGAACAAATTTGTGCACACAGAAGCAAGTGCTTGTTGGATGTGAAAGTAACAGAGCTACATATCTCAAGCACTTTCTGTCTGCCAAGCACCACACCAGAATTATGTGTATTTGCATGTAGTTCCCACCACAACCCTATGAGTTCATCCCCACGTGTCCAGCAAAAGAAACTAAAGTGTGGAGAGATGAGGTCACTTGCTCAGGTCACATGGAAAGAGAGCTGGGACTCAGACCTAGGAAGTCTCATCTGACTCTGGGACTTGTGAAACTTGCGTGTGCTGCTAGCTTTCCACTTGAAGTCCAGCCCTTGGTAATTCTGTTCAAGTCAGCAAGCACTCCTGGGTCACCCTAGTCTATGCAGATGCCGGGCATGGAGCAGGCCTGCTCTCAGAAAGCTGTCAACTAGACAGCCAAACTTGGGCCTAGCAGCTGAGTGCAAGGTCGTCAGAAGGCTAAGATGGAGGGTTAGCAGGCTTAAGTTCACACCCGGAGAGAGGGTCACAGAGCAGGCCTTTGCAGAAGTGACAATTGCAAAAAGCAGAGATATGGAAGGAATCTATTTCAGGCGAGAGAGGCGAGCATGTACCCCACAAATGCAGCGCTCCAGAGACCCAGTCCAGGCCAGAGGCCTACAGATCTCCTGGAATATAAGCTCCATGAGGGCAGCTCCTAGACTGGAGCCTAGCACGTTGCAATGCTCTGAAAATATTCACTCTGCAAGTGAATGCTCTTCCCCTGGCCCCAAGCTGCTTGCCTGAAGGTCTCTTTTGGAAAAGCAGGTCATAGGCAGGACTGTCATAGAAACCAACAGGTGGGGAGGCTTCAGGGTTGAAAGAATATCTGATGTGGTCTTCTGAGGATCACAGCGGCTCTCGTTCCAGCTCATCCTCTAACTGGCTGTGTGACTTTGGGCAAGTCTCCTGGCTGGCTGAGGCTCAGGTACACCACCTGAATTAAAATACAGAGATGAGAGGAGGTGGCCCCTGGGAATAGTACTAAGACTTTTCCTCTAATTCCTTCACATACAGAAACTCACTCAAGAATGTTTAAAGCACTTCTCAACTAAGAAGCAGCAGCAAGTTGGCAACATCACCCACCTAGAAGATGCCGCCAACAAGCTCAAGGCAAGTGGGCACCCCTCCTTCTAATGGAGACCACGTTTCCCCTCAGACTCAAGGTTCTCCCCACTGTGGAGCCAGGGAACAAAGGAAAACCAGCGTCCTCAAAGGGGTGGATCAGATTTGGTGGGGCCCGGGGCTTCTATCATCTAGGGGGCCTTGTCGAGAAGAACACAGAATTAAGTGGCAAAACCTTGAAGGACCATGCAGCTGAGGGGCCTGTGGTCACCACTTCATTAGCCTTGTAGAGAATTTGCCTCTGCCCAGCACCCCACCTGGCCCCCTCAGCAACTTACCAGATAGAGGAGCAGCCCATTCTCTTGCAGAAACGATTCCCCCAAGCCCTACACCTTGAGTCACCTTAAAGAAAGCAAAGTACAGCTTCAGGAGCATGCAGGTAGCCCTTTAGTTCTCACTGCCGGTGTTGAAAGAAAGCAAGGCATCTGCAGTCTGCGTTCCTCAGGCTCCCCATGCCCTCCCACGCCTGTCCCACTGAGGACTCCGTGAGCCCCTGACGGGCCCACACACATTGGGTAAGGAGACTGATTCTGACCACAGCTGACCCACAGAAGGATGGTGATGCCGAGGCCAGGCCATGAAATTGGCCCCCTCTGAGCCCAGCAGCCATTATCTGGAAGGTGACTACACATGTCAGTCTACTGGGGACCATTGTTGTTTACACCTTTGGCTCCAGCTTAATAAATAATAATGTCTTTTTTTTTTTTTTTTTTTAAAGGAAAGGTACAGGCAGGAATGAAGGAGAACAGAGGCAGGCAGGCAGGCAGGCAGAGAGGAGGAGAAATTTTTTTTTTTTTATTTAGTTGTTCATCTTGGTTGCTCCTGCCAGTCCCAGGACACTAACTCAGGACCTCGGGATATGTGTGGACTGCACCCAACCTCTACTCCACCACGGCAGCCAATAGTGTCCTGTTTTCAAGAGAAAGACTTTAGACTCAAACAGATAAATCAATTTAGAAGGACTTGGAAAGTTCAGCACACACCCCAAAATGGGGAAGGTGTGTCAGGCTTGCTCCCAGGGAATGAAATTGAAGGGAGGGCCTGCGAGGGATTGAGAATGATAAAGAAATTGAAAAAGACCAAAATAGAAAGAAAGTGGGGTCAGGGGGTGAACAGATTTGGGGGAACTGTCACCCCAAACTCTCACACCAAGTCACTGACTCCTTGAGTATTTGTTGTCATTATACAAGGAAGTCACTCACAGGAAAAATACAAGAAGTAAATCAGCCATTCTAACAATCATTGTTTACAAAGTGAGTTTACATTTAAAACATTTTAGTTGACTATCCAGCCCTTGACTTCTTTCTGAGCCTCAGCGGGGTAACAAACCGACCCCCCAAAGCCAAGGTTTTCCATGGGTGGGTACCTAGTGTTCCAGGCACCTGGGTTATTGCCCCCTCTCCCTGCACCCGCTGAGGCCTTGATCATCTATTGATTATTTAAACTAAGCTTCCTCTTTAATGATCCCAGCAAAGGTGTTTTGGACTGTTCTGTCTGAAGAACGGAGTTGGGGTACAGGCTCACTGTCCTCAAATCTCTGAGCAGCTATGATTGGGGCCGGGGCAGGGATGGGGTAAGAAAAGAGTCAGGACCATAGTGGAATTTTTCAGAGCCTCTTCAGCAGCGGAATGGCTCTCTCTGTGAATCTGGTTTGATGCAGGCAGGGCCTGGCCCACACTAGCTGGCATGAGCCCCGCTTCCCGATGACCTTCCAGGCAGCCAGACCCCAGTGTGGAAGAGGCTCTTACACCCACCCCAGCTCCACCTGCTCAGGGTCACTCCGCTCCTATCCTCCACTCTGACATCAAATTCCCTCTTGGTTTGGGCTTCTGGAGATTTTCTATTTTTATTGTTTTGATTGGGTTGCAGGGGAGAGGATTGAGCTCATTCATATAATTTTTCAATCATATTAGCTTTTCTATGTGTTTGAAGTAGGAAGTGAGATTTTCCATGTTCGTTCCTTCTCCTGTGTTGACCAAAACTGTATTATTTTATGTATGGCTTTTTAAAATTAATTCTTATTTTTCCGCATTAAAATAAACTCAATATGTATAGGTTTCCCATTCCATATAGATATAGATATAGATAGATAAATAGATCTATATATATGGGTTTTGTTGTTTAAGAGCATAACACTTCCCTATGTGATTGAAAGTTCATCAGTGTCCATACGAGACACTGAATATTGCCTTATATAGATCTGTCTTGATTCATGAAGCCATTTTTCTCAAGTTGAACATTTAGGTCATTTCCAGTCAAATTTTTCACTAATGTAAAATAACACCACAGTAAACACTTTGGTACCTTCAGTTATTTCCTTTGGGACACATTCTTAGAAGCGACTCACCACACTTGACAGGCAGAGACGTTTTTAAGGATTCGCATGCATTCTGCTAAACCATAGCAGGGACAGTTTGTGACAGACGCCTGGGGCGATCACGCTGCTCTGGACTCCCTTATGCAGGTCAATACCAGGGTAAAGGCCATAAAAACGAATCCAGAAGACAGCTTTGTAAATAAATTAAAATCAATCAAGTTTATACTTGGTTCAAAGTCCAGTGTTCAGAAGTCAATGACCAGGCTTCACCAACCACTCTTTTACAGAGAATAACCAAGGGACTGGGTGGTTAATCCCCAGCCAACACTCATTAAATGGTTTTCTCAGACCTTGTGAATGGGCTGTGGTTTTCCTGTGAGGGCTCCATCCATGCAGGTGGAAGGACCTGCAACACTTGTCTGCTACTTTTCATCCAAACTGTGGTAAGATGCCAATATAACACAGAGCGGTCATGCTCTTCTTTCTGAATCTTCCAAATTTCTGCGAGCTTTTGGATACTTTTAGACACAAGTCTGTACCTAAGGTTAATTATCTATTAATTCCAAGTGTAGGTAGGGATTTAGGATATGCACCCAGGAAGAGGAAATAGCTCACTGGTCATACAGCCAGGTAGAGATGGCCCTGGAGCACAGCTGTATATCCGTCAAGGACCACCCAGGGAGACAGAAGCCACTCTGAGAGCTTTGCCCAGAGGAGTATGAGGCAGGGAGGAGGGGGACCGCATGGAAGAGGTGGGGAAGCCAACTAGGGGTGGCAAGGCAGTCAGCACTGGCAGGAAGCCACCCCTACCCCTGGCTGCGCTGTCAAAGGGAGGAGCTGGTGTTAGCAGAGAACAGGGAACAAGGCCACCGAGGGAGGTGCTGGAAGCACAGCCACCTGTGCAGTGGCAGCTGGAGGAGGGCAGGCACTCAGGCATGTGGCTGGGAGGGTGCCCCAGTGGCTCCCTTACTCTCGCCCTCACCCTGCCAGTTCCTCCTGCCCTTGATCAAACCCAGCCTGAAGAAGGGCCTGGAGACCTAGCCTGCTAGACAGGGACACCTCAGAGCCTCTCCATGATCAGAATCCTCAAGGTCCCATAGCTAAAGTGGCCTGGGTGGGCTCAGAGAGTGCACCCGTGAGGTGCCAGTAGTAGAGCTGGCTAAAGCTGCACTAAGCCTTCAGCAAAACTGCCCTTAGCATCTCCTACAGGCTCCTCACCCTCCAGGACCCCACTGGGCCTCCAGAGGCCTGGGCAGAGATGGGTTCACAGAGCAGCCGGCACTCCGTGTGCAAAACCCCTCACCCTCCGGTTACCAGGGCTCATCGGGTTCTCCCCACACCCTTCCCCCAACTCCTTAGAGGCTTCTCAGCAGACTGTCAGGCCCCTACCAGCCCCAGCCCAGCCCAGCTATGACCAAACCTCAGCCCACTTCAGTCTGGGGTACAATTTCACTTGGAACCAAAGCATCCCAAACCAGATGGCAAACATCCTTGTTTCAGGTCAGAATTCTCTCCACCTTTTTTTCTTTTTTAAACCCTGTCGCAGATCAGTCCCTTTGGTTAGACTTTAAGTTTTCTGGTGGATGTCGACAGAGTTGTAACAGCACGTGGTGGAAACAGCATCTGTGGAAACTGCTCAGAGCGTAACTTGGTGGAGGGAAGCCTGGCTCTCCTTGTTTCTGTGGAAAGGTCCTCCACTTACACACATTACCTTCAAAACGTGTTTCTGAATCCAGGGTTTGGAGCACACTTTCTTTCCTTTCTTTAGTCATTTGATAGAGATATTTTTGTGTCCAAGATCACTGGCCTGTAGAAACCGCAGCGCAGGTATAGACAGTGTCCAGGCTTGCCCGCAGCCAGTTCGCCCTGTGCAGACCGTGGGGCAGAAACTAGCCTCAGAGCCTAACCCCCGCCCAGAACGCACACGTGGGGACGCACTCCCTCGATCCCACCGCACCGCGTGTCCTGTCCCCCAAAGAAGAGAACGTGGCAACACAGGGGAGCCTGCCCACCTCCCACCTCTGCTCTGCTCTCAGGGGTCTTCCTGACTTGTGGACTAAACATGTTCATGCTGAGGAAAGAGGTCAACCTTTCTTTTTTAGTGAATTTGTTTTACTTTGTAACCGTGTAGCTAGCACACGGATACACGCTCATTTTTTAAAATGTAAACAGCAGCTATCAGCATGTTGTATCAGACCACGGAAAACAGCGCCCATTTTCACCAGCTCCCCTCATTCCACACCGCTTCCCAGATGTAACCACCATAAACACATTTTGTTTTTCGTATTTTTATTTGTTCTGAAAGAAAGGTGCAGGGAGGAATGAAGGTAAGCAGAGGCAGGTAGGCAGGGAGAGAGAGGAAGAAGAATCAGGTTTATTCATTTTATTTAGTTGTTCATCTTGGGCATTTCCACCATCCCTGGACCTCGAACCTGCGACCTCGGGATGTTTATGGACTATGCTTAACCCCTAGGCCACCAGGGCGCATCTGCATTTCCCAAATAACACACTTTAAATGCACTCACCAGCATGCAGGCGCACATATCCATGTGTAGTTTGTGTTTTCTTGTCTTTTACCTAAATGGGATCTCCCTAGGTACATTATTCTGCCACTTGGCTATTTTCACGTGGTGTCCAGAGAACTTTCCATGTCAGGATATACAGGCCCACTGCATTATTTCGTGTGGTAAAATATCATATAAAATTTATACCATTTTCAGTCAGTCACATTAATTACAGTCACAGCATTGTGTAACAAATTCATTGTGTATTTCCAAACGATTTTTCAGTGCTCCAAATGGTTTTTCAGTGCTCCAAACATAAATAAGCTCTGTAAGCATTAAACAATTACTTCCCTTCCCTTCCCCCAACCCATGGTAACCTCAAGTCTACTTCCTCTCTCTGTGAACTTGCCTGTTTCTTGATATTTCCTGTAAGTGGAATCATGCCATATGGGTCCTTTCTTTGACTGGCCTAATCCACCTAGCACAATGTATTCAAGGCTCATCCGTGTCGCAGCAAGTATTGAAAATGGCTTTCCTTTTAATCACTGTATATCATTTCTTATATGAAGATAGCATTATATATACATATAAACACACATATATCATATGTAGTCAACATATATCCTTTCCTTATTGAAGAATTTGCCCAGCTGCTCGCTATCGCCAACGATGCTGCAGTGAGTGAGCACCTTGCACAAACCTTCACGCACTCGTGGAAGCCTCTCTAGACTCAGTTCCTGCAAGAGGAGCGGCTGCGTGGGAGGGTATGTGCAGTGAAATGTTTGATGCCTGAATTTCCTTCCTTGATCCAATCCTGGGTAAAGCACTAAAGAAGAGTTCCTTCATCGTGGTAACCTTACAACTCTTCTCATTGGTTTTCTTTTCTTCAAACCTGGAAAACGTAAAGCATAGGGCCTCTTGGCTGCTCAGATTGCTGGCAAAGGCCTCTTCCTCCTCCCACTGAAGTCGCTCTGCCAGTTCCCAGTCCTCCTGAATCTGCTTCTGCACAGCTTTCCTCCCTCCAGCACTTGGAGCAGAAACCCTGGTCAGCAGAATTGCCCTAGTAACCACTCTGTTTCTTGCGCAGGAGCTCTGATGGATCTTCATGGAACTTCCTCAGCGTGCTGACTTGAGGGTCACCTTCTCCGTGGCTCAGGCCGTGTAGGGACCACTCTTCCAGCCCTTCCACAAGTCATTCTAGTTGTTGGACTCATTTTCTTTTTTTAAAGGAAAGGTGCAGGTGGCAGGAATGTAGGCGAGCAAGCCGGCAGGAAGAGAGGAGGAAGAAGCATTTGTCTGTTTTTCTTTAATCGCTCATCTTGGCTGTTCCCCACTTGGGGTGTATGTGGACTGCGTCCAGCAGACTTATCTGGAAGCCTCCAGGGCATGCCTAAGGACTCATTTAAAAATAATATTTAACTTTACATGACCATGAAAATGCACAATAATTCCCTTCTATCATCAAATATGCAATTAGCGGTCACATTTCCAATTTTATTTTTTTTAATTAGGCGTGAAATAAGGTTTTCAAAATGCAGTTGTTTGGTTTTTATTAAAACGATGGTTAGTATGTCCCTCTCTCTACGTCCTATAAGCTAGATCGTTACATTTCAGCTAAAGATTTGATCCGAGTACATTGATGGCAAGACAGCTTCCATGGTGGGGTTCTGTAGTATAGACAGGTATATAGATATGAATATAGCTATCTCTCTCTATATAAGACAAGGACATAATTCAAATTTTGTTCAGATACATGGCTAATTGCATATTGTAGCAATGCCATTTTTGAAAAGTTTACCTCAATGATTTGAAATGCCACCATTGTCATTATCATTCTTTCTCGCTCACTGTCTCTCTCTCACACACACACAAACACAAACACACACGTATTTTTGCTCTTTTCTAAACCATTGTGTGCTCTTGATCTTTTACCTATGCCTAAGTCACATGCTTTCAAACTCTGTAATTTTACAGTTTATTTTGATCTCTAATAAGGTAGTTCATCCTTGATTTTTTAAAAGCAATTTTTGACTTTTCTTATGCTTATTTTCCCCATGATAATTTAATATTTGTTTAATCTGTATGTTAAGGCTTTGATTTAGATTGCATTGTATTTATAGACCATTTAGAAATAAATAACATCTTGATGGTAATGAATCTTCCCAGGTGGCGATATGTATTCTCATTCCATGCATTTACATTTTTAAAAGATGTATTTCAGTACAATTTTATACTTTTATATAGGTCTTTACAGATTTTTAGATATGTTGCTATTTTTTTTCTACTATTAAAAAAAAAAATCCCTAGTCTTCCATTCTCTAATTGCTGGCACTTAGGAGAGCTCGAGTTTTCTTAGTTGATCGTGTACCTGACTGGCCGCCTTGCTGAACTTAGTTATAACGTTTTCGTGTTCTGGAGTTCCTGGTTGACAATCATAACCATCTGCAACTGGTTTTCTTTTTAGGCTCACGCAGAGTCAAGTAAATGCTGGCTGAGGGAGAAGTTCACTGAACTCAGATTACTCCTTGATGAAGAGGAAGTGCTAGCTAAGAAATTCATCGACAGAAACACGCAACTGGCCCTCCAGAGGTACAGGGAGCAAAGTGTGTCTTGTCAGGAGCAGATTGACGTCATGAATGATCTCTCCAACAAGGTCTGGAATGTCAGCCAGGAGCCTAATCCTGTTCAGCTGTTACAGGTAATGCTGGGTTTTTGCCAGCCCCGTGTCACCCCCCGTCATCTCGGTTGTGGTGACACTGAATGCAGCTTGCACACCGTGTCCACTGCAGAGATCTGCCTTGTCAGGGAGTTGTCCCAACACAAGAGGTTAGAAAATATACTTCATTAGGAAGATAATGTGCATCTTGGACTAAGTTAAAAACATGATGGCCATCATTTTTCAGGGCCTTGGTGTTCTACATCTTTCCTGTGTTTACTAGAATTTACTAGAATTCTGCAAAGTGCACCCCCCCACCCCCCGCATTATATGCATGAGAAATCGAGGAGGTAAAGTGACTCTTCCAAGGTCGCACAGCCTCTAAGTGGTAGAGCTGGGATCGGAACCAGTCTGTCTAGCTCTATGGCCACACGACATCATTACCCAGCTCTCCACCCCTGCAGTCTTAACTGAGACACCTCCTGGAAAGGCAGGTGTCCTTTGAGCTACCGAGCCAGCTGCTAGAGCTGAGTCACAGTTTCCTCAAAGGGGAGAGGAAGATGGCAGTCCACTGCAGGCATGAAAGCATACCTTAGAGGGCCATGTGCCTGCCTTTAAAGGACCCTGGGAGGAACTTCTCTGTGGCCTCCAAACCCACTCACCCATGCCCCCGGATTGCGTTTCCACTCACTAACTCCTTCACCAGGGCTTCTGGGGTGCTCAGAGCCAAACACATCTCAAAGCGCAGGGCTGAGACTTTGTGTCATGCACATGTTGCCCTCTCGCTTTGGCTTCCAGGTCACATTCTCGTCCTGACAGTGTTCCCTTTTCTCACTGTGAAAGGAACATCTTGCAGGATTAGATCACACTTATAGGATGCTTTAAAGATTTGTGGGACAGACAGGGTACGATCGAATAAGGGCGACACTGAGTCTAATGGCCAGTCAGCATTGGCTCTGACTGGAAAATAAGGCAGACAAGCAGACTAGTCAGTACAAACCAGTCCGGCCAGTTCCCGGGGGATAGTTCTGCTCTTGTGCCTTTATGTGGCCTTGGTCAATTCTAGCTATTTCAACCAAATTCTGGGTGAGGTGCCCCTCCAGGCAAGATGCACAGAGGGTACATTTATCTTTGGTGGGTATCTAATACAAAGGGGTATGTCCATGGAGAAAATGCTGCCCTTCCATCACAGAGACAGTTTCAGGGCTTTGTCATCTTTTTTCTTTATTCTCTGGAACCAAAGGTACTGATTTTCATCACTCATCACCCCTTCTGTTTGCTCGTTCATTTATTCATCAGATACATATTGAGCAACCTGTTTTCTACCGGGTCCTGCTGAACACTAGCAGCACGTGTGTGGGAAGACATGCTCAGAAACAGTTATTTACAACACAGCTCAAGGGAGCCGGCAAAAGCATGCCCGAGAAATGGCCAAGTCTTGAACTCAGGGGTGGGAGTCATGGAGGACTTCTAGAAGGAGGTGTCAGTGGAGCTGAGTGGGGGATGATGAGTGAGAGCTCCCTGGGTAAACATTTAGTGCTCCCAGGCGGAGAGGCCATCCCAGGCATTCAGCGTCCGTGTGCCCATGAGAACTTGACAGCTGGAGAACCACCAGGGCTCAGGCTGACTTGAGGTGGGCAAGGATACAAAGAAAGGGGTGTTGGGAGATGCAATTGGACTGGAAGGCTAAGCTTAGTTGGTGAAGAGCCTTATGTGCCTGACCATTTTGTTTAGACTTGGGTCCTATGAAGAGACTGGAGCCAGAGGCATGACATAGCCAGGCTAATGCTTTAGAAAGACTGCCTTGGTGACAGGTTAGAGAATGGGCTGAGGAGGTCCGGACTGGAGGCTGGAAGGGAAGTGAGAGGCAATCACAGTGTCCTCATGAGAGATGACTATGGCCTGGACCAGTACAAGGGCAGCAGGCATGAGGAAAAGTGGGCAGGCGTGAGAGGCATGACAGGATGCGCCATTGGAAATGGAGGAATCTAAGATGGCACTAGATTTCTGGCTTGAGAGCTGGGTGACTTGGGGGCTGTTCTTTGAGTCTGCAAAGGTGAGAAGCGGCTGTGCTAGATTTCATCCATTCATTTATTCCACGTAAATGCTTACAGAGAAATTGCTGTGTGTCAGGCCCTGTGCTCAACCCCTGAGTTTTGCCTACCAGATGGTAACATTTTCCTCTATCCCTCACCTAGTCTCACTCCACCCACCTGCCCCGTGGGCCACTCCGAGCCCTGTGCTCCCTGCTACTGCTCTGACTCGAGCCAGCTCCACTCCTGCCCTCTGGAGGCAGTTGTAGCCCTGGCTTTTACACACTGCCTTCTTCTCCACCAAAATGAGGATAGGCCCAGAGCTGCAGCTTCCTAGGCAGCCCCAATACCCAGCGCCCTGCCTGGTGGGGCACCCCCACCAATAGCTGGGTGCCAGGCCATCCTTCCACCCTCCCGAGGCATCCACCCACCCATCCCATTGTGGGCAGCACTGCACAGGCTTGTCTCAGCATAGACGCCTGTTCTCTGCTGAGCAAGATGTCACAGCTCACACCACAGACCTAGGACACAACCGTTGTCCCGAAAGTTACCCGCTGCTGTCACCCCCTCACCTCTCGCTTCCACACATCCAAGTCTTGGAATGGGAGAATGTTCTCGCTTCTGCTTAGCAAAGCCACACCTAACGCCGGGAGGGTACCTAAGGCAGTCCTGACAGAAAACAGGATGGGCCCCACGGTGTTGGCCCGAACCCCTCCGTCTGCCCTCCAGCTGATGGACCTTCTGCTTCCCTCGTGGAGATGGCTTCCTGCTTTTTCCTCTGGACGTGCCCCAGGGACTCCTCCGCAGGAACACTGTCCCCCACTCTCTCTGTCTGGGCCCCCGCCTGCAGCTTCCAGAGTGGCCTGACCCCTGTGTGCCCTTGCAGGAGTACGTGGCCGCTGAGCCGCAGCTGCAGCAGCACATGAGCCTGGGGGAGCTGTGCCACCCTGTGCCTGTCTCCTTTGAGCCCGTCAAGAGCTTCTTTAAGGACCTCGTGGAAGCCATGCAAAGCATGTCCCAGACGCCACTAGAGGTTCGCCTTAAGGAAAGTAAGTCACTGTGCGACCAGCTTTGCATCCTTAACTCCTTTTGGGAGCTCTTGCCCAGAGTCCATTGTGAAGATGGATGCCCTGCATCATCTCTCTCCCACACAGGGATCCTTGGCTGGGCAATCAAGGGCTCCTGGACCCACCTACCCTACTTCCGACTTCACCCCCTGAGACTGTGCCCTGCCTCTGACAGCCAGGCTGTTCTGTAGCTGCCCCCAGTCGTTGCCAGGATTCTGCCGCACTCCTAACTGGAGTGGCAGCCTCCCCTCCTTTCCTCGGTGTCCCAGGCCTAGTCCCTGCAAGGCTGGCACTACTATGCTGCCCTGGGGAGGCTTTCCAGGCACCCCACCTCCCGACTCACTTCCTCTCTAGCTGTCCCCCCCAGGCCTGCCCCAGCTCCTTCCTGGGGTGGGGAGAAGGGGCTGTGGAGGCGCAGCTCCCTCTCTGTTCCTCATAAATGCCTGCAGGACAAGAATCACTTTGAGTCCAGCTCCCCCCACAGGACCTGGCACAAAGCAGGTGCTCAGAACTATCTGTTCATTCATTCACTCACTCATTCACTTGTTAATTCACCTCTGCTAGTAGGATTCATGGGAACATTTACTGAGCCCCAATTAGATGCCAGTCACAGCAGAGACCAAAACAAAGATTTTGCCATGTGGTGGCAAGTCTTTTGAGGAGACACAGACATCAGATGATTTTTTTTGTTTTTGTTTTTTGAAGGGAAGGTGCAGGCAGTCAGGAGTGAGGGCAAGCATAGGCAAGCACGTAGGGAGAGAGAGGAGAAAGAAGCACTTCATTTATTTTGTTTAGTGGTTCATCTTGGTTGTTCACTCTGGCCCCTGGATGAGAACTGGGATCCTTGGGCTATATCTGGGCTGTGCTGGGCTGAAGGGAGCTGACCAAACCACTAATCCATCAGGGTGCACCTCAGATGAGTTTATGTTAGCAATAAGCACTCTGAAGGAAAAGATATAACAGCATAAGGAGAATAGAGGATGACCAGAGGCCTCCCTGAGAAGGATGCCTGTGGGCAGACTCAAGGGAATCCTTCTATGTGCTTGGCAAATCTGCAAGGTCAGAGAACACAGCGGCCACATGCCAGGCTCGGGAGGCAGAATGCCCCATTCCTATTCCAGATCTATTGCAGCTCATCTTGGGCAAGTCACCTAGCTGCTCCATGCCTGTTTCCACATCCATAAAATGGAGATAATAATAATACAGCCCCGTCATAGGGCTGCTAGGAGGATTCAGTGAATTCTTACATGTAAAGTACTTAGCATGTTGCTCAGAATGATAAGCACGATGTCAGCCTTAGCTTTTTTATTGCTGTTATTACATCTGGGGAAACGTCTTCTAGGCAGCGGGGAAAGCGAGTTCAAAGGTCCAGGCATACACCTAAGGGCCAGTTTAACCACTGAAGGAACAGGTGAAGGAGAAGAGATGCGTGTGGGATGAGGGAAGAAGAGAAAGAGGGAGACCAAGGATTCTGACCTGAGCAACCAGAGGGAATTGTCATTTTCTGAGGGGGGGAAAAAAGCATTTCGAACTGGAGGGACTGGCCCCTGGGGCTCTCTTAGCAGCATCACAGTAGCCTATGAGAAAAACTCCTGACAAAAGGTATTTCGTCCAAAGGGAGCCGAGAAGAAAGTGATGAGTCCATTTTCTAAGAAAGATCATAAAGTCATGGAAGCACCAGCTATGCTCAGTGTGGGAAATACTGGGCAAACACAGTGGTCATGGACTCTAGGGAGCAGCTTGCTTTTGATGGCCTCCAGGGCCACGCTTGTGGACCTGCAGAATGATGGGGTGCATCAGAGAAGTCAAACCGGCTGCAGAGGATGTTCAGGGTACAAACTACCCAGCTGACCTGCATGGCACGGCTCTTACACTGCTGACAAGATGAGCGACCTGGTCACAACATGGTTGACCTTGACTGCTGATGGGTGTTGGCGCGGCCTCTTCCCTGTCGGTTTTACTAAGAAATGAGACTGCCAGGTTTGGAAGACCTTGTCAAAGCACCAACAAGTCTGCCAAATCCAGAAGAAACCACTGATGATGGAAACCGTGACTTGGGAGTTGCAGAAAAATGGAACATTGTTTAAATGATAATAAATTGATTCCAGGCAGCATATGAACAGACATGGAAAAGCATGCCCAGTCTGTGTACCTGCTACCTGATGTCTATGTTAGTAAAGTAAAAATGCCCAGGAAGTCGAGTGTGATTCGGAAAAAGTCCTGAAGCTTCACGGATTAGGTAGACATCCTGGAAAAGCCACTGGGAATCAGATGGACTAGGGTTGAACAGGCTGCTGGTCATCAGCCATCAGTCTCAGAGTCTGTTTAACATTCAGACTTTTTAGTCAGGACAGAAGTCATCTTTTAAAAAGAACCAAAGTTGTTAGGACCTGTTAGGTCTAAGAGTTTGGCCTCTATGTGGTGATATCAAATCAGCAGTTGGATCTGTGATTCTGGAGCTCTGAGGAGAGGGGAGAGGTGCTCACCCCAAGGTGGATTTTGCACAGACCACCCCCCCGAAGGCCGCCATGGTGAGTGATGTGGGGGAGTCATGGGACCCTTCCAGCCAGTGGGTCACAAAAGGCATCTCTGGGGAAGTGGTGGATTCCAGCCCAAACAGCAGGAAGGAGGCAATGTGGGCACAGTCCCAGGGGAAAAGGTTCCAGGGGGAGGGAACAGCAAGTGCCAAGGGCTCTCGGTGGAGGAAGAACTGGGTGAGGTTTTGACACAGAGAGGCGACCACAGTGCCGGTGTGCCACGAGGGAGGGGAGAGTGGAAGGAGATGAGGCGGAGGAAGCGGGAGCCTGGCAGGGCAGGAGAAAGGAAGGGAAGGGGCAAGAGGACAGGAGGCAGAAATGGTGCCCACGCCCACTGAGCACCCTCTGGGATATGGAGGGAGAGGAGGTCAGGCCCCGACTGCAGAGCAACCGATGCCATGAGTCAAGTGGCACAGCCCACGGTTCTGGCAGCTCAGAGGAAGGAGAGTATTTTGCCGCGAAACCAGGAAGCCTTCCTGGAGGAGCCGGCCCTCGAGCTGGGCCTCAATGAATCACTAAGGTTTGGAGAGTGGGAGAGAACAGGAAAAGGCATTTCCAGTTGAGACAAGAGAATGCTACAGCGTTTCAGGACATGGAATCTTGCAGTGCAGCTGAGCAGTGGGTTTTCCTAAACTGGTTTGTTATGGCAGATTTTTAACCTGGAGATGGTGTTCTCTTTGCTCATGACTTCCACTGGAATTTTAGACACAGAGTCTAACTGAATTTTTTTTTTCTTGAAATGTAATTATTTAAAAAGAAAAGCAGGCACACCCTGGTGGAGCAGCCATTAGGTCAGTTGCCTCCAGAAGAGCAGGCCACATACCCCTGGGTTCAAGTCCCAGCTCTGGGGGCAAAGCAATCAGTGTGAACAACTAAATAAAAATAAAATAAGATGCTTCCTCCTCCACTCTTCCTGCCTGCCTGCCTAATCACTTCATGCCTGCCTGCACCTTTCCTTAAGAAAGAAAATCACATATCGTATTCATAGCAGTCAATATATTTCAATTAAAAAAGTCAAATATGGGGGAAAAGTATCTTAGCGATTGGTTCCAGGAAGCATTGGGCTTGTCAGGATCCAGTGTGCGGGCACTGATGTCTTCCCCCACCAACCCTGGCAAGCAGTTACTCACATGGGCCCAAAAGGCAGCTTCCCCACATTGACATTCTCAGCGGCCCCTTCCCCCAGCACTGGCAGTGCTTCTCGGGTCCGTGATACGAGCTAACACTTGCTCTGGGCCAGACCTTGTTCTAAGCTCTTTACACAGATCCATCGAGCAACTCCTCAGCACTACCCTGGGTGGTAGGCGTCACTCCCACTGTCCGCATCTTACAGTGAGGAAGCTGAGGCTCAGAGAGGTTAACTGACCTGCCCTGGGTCACAGAGCTGGCAGGCGGGCAAAGCCAACTTCAAGCAGGCTCTGGTCCCAGCATCTGTGTTCTGATCGGGACTCTGTCTCCTCCCAGGCCATCACCTCCCACTCACTTCCCTGTGGCTTCATGCTCACCCTCCGGGCAATACCAAACTGAGCGGCGCTGACTCCCAGGCAGGACCCTAGGAGAGGGGGGCCTTGCGAAACCGGTGT
>RJWH01002576.1:0-130868 GCA_004363575.1 Solenodon paradoxus | reverse complement strand
CTCTCTGTCTCTCTCTCTCTCCCTCTCTCCCTCTCTCCCTCTAAGGAAAGGTACAGGCAGGGATGAAGGCAAGAGAGAGGCAGAGGAGGAGGCTTTTTAAGAATTACTTTTACTTAGTTGTTTATCGTCTTGGTTGTTCCTCTGGGCCTGGAGCGTGAACCTGCATCCCTGAGATGTATGTGGACTGCACCCGGCAGACCTAACTGCTAGGCCAGCAGGGCATACCCACTCTTCTATTTTATTTGTTTAAGAGAAGAGGGAAAAAGCAATGTCTTTCTTTCTTTCTTTCTTTCTTTCTTTCTTTTTTAAGGAAGGAAGGGAGAGAGGGAAAAACATCTTATGTATTTTGATATTTCGCCGTGGCGTCAGGTCCCAAAGCTGGGTCCTTGAGTTTTACATGGTCTGCCCGCCAGTCTCTCAACCACCTGAGCCACAAGGGTGCCCTCCCAGTCCGCTCTTCATTCCCCACTCCCCAGAACCAGTTAAGCCCTGGCACCTGCCACCCAGCCCCCTTCCCACCCCGCTGCCTCAGTTCGGGCCTGATCTCCTCACAGGCCCTCTGCCCAGCTCTCCCCCTGACCCGCCATTCCCCACGGGAGTGAACTTTGACTATTTGCTTGTGTCTCCCTCACTCAGACCTGGCTACTCCCCACGGTCTTCATGCCACTCTCGCAGGGACACTGTCGTTGCTCTCGCCACGCTCATCTGTCGGGAAAACCCCTCTTCCAGTTTTCCTGGGCACCCAACTCTTCCCCATCGTTTGAGAGCTGGCTGAGGTGCTTTCCTCTTTCACAAAAACTTCCCTGACCCCTCCAAGCCCTGGAGCCATCCCGCCTCTCTTCTCGGTGCCCTGCACACTCCACCTGGGCCGGTGGCTCAGGGGGGCCCCTCTCTCCCCTCATCTACCTGGCTGAGCCTGAGGGGCGAGGGCGTGGGCTTCCCCAGAACTCCCTTCCCAGCCGGGTGAGACCGAACCTTTCCTAGAACTCAGCCCTAAGTCCTTACCCTCCACCTTAATCCTGGAATTTGCGTTTCTGCCTTGAGGTTGCGGGTAGTCGAGTCTCAGGATGGTCCTCACCCACACGGGCCAGCCATTGTTGACTTGGCTTCCAACCCCCGAAAGTGCCTTTCTCCTTAGAGCTGAGTATCGTCCTGCGTTTTCTTGTCGCCAGGGCTGTGCGTTCCCCCCTTAAATTTGTATGCGATTCTCCGAGAGACATGGTGCGGTCTCCAGGTTCGTCATGGTTTTAGTTGGTCGGCTTATCTGTGCTGCTTCCTTGAGTACCAGTCACTCACTCATCCTCAATGCTTTGCAGACATGAACTGCCAGCTGGCGGGCACCTCTGGCACCAAACCCGGCTCCTTGATGAAAACAAGTCCCGCACCAGAGCGATGGCTCTTCTTAAGATGTAAGATTGGGGAATGGGGAGAGGGGCAGGGGGTCGGGATGGGAGTCCCTCCCTTTTTCCCTGAGACCCAACTTGGATTTTTTTTTTTTTAAACTTTATTATTAGGTGTGGTTTTTGTTTTTGTTTTTTTTTTAATACAGAAATAGTACATATTCATTGTAGAAAACTTAGAAAACAAAAAAGCAAAACAATTTTTTAAAGAAAGCCACCCACAAGCCACTCTCCCACATAACTATTATTATTATTAGCCCTTCTAGCTTTCTTTGTTTTACACATTAATATATATATATAATTTTTACAAGCATGGTGTCATACTATAAATACTGTTTTATAATCTGTCTTTTCACTTGCTGATATATTGTGAGCATCTTTGTTTCCTTAAAAAATGTAAACAGGTAACAAAATAAGAAGCAAACAGGTGTTATACAGGTAATGCCTACTTCTTATAGAAAATTTAAAACTACAGATATACAAAAACAGAATAATTATCTCCCCAGTGATAAGTATATAATATAAATATTGTTAATATTTTGACTTTTTTTTTTTTAAGGAAAGGTACAGGTAGGAATAAAGGTGAGCAGAGGCAGGCAGGCAGGAAGAGAGAGGAGAAAGAAACACTTTGGTTAGTTGTTCAGCCTGGTTATTCCTGCTGGAACCAGGAGACTAACCTGGGACCTAGGGGTGTATATGGACTGCACCCAACAGCTGCACCACCAGGACATACCTCGGCATATATTCTTTTAGACATTTTAAAGCATTTAAAGCATTTCAGATCTAAAAATGGGACCCTAACATGTTGTTTTATAAATGTAAAAAATTTAACAGTATAGTTGTAACAATTTTCTATTTCAGTAAATATAAGTATTATTTTTAAAGGATGCACAGAATTCCACGGAATGATAATTTAGTCAATCTCATAATGTCATAATGTTAGACATTTAGGCTGCAGAGAGAGGAGGAAGAACCATCTTCGTTTACTTTTATTTAGTTGTTCATCTTGGTTGTTCCCCCTGTCCCCAGCATGCAAACCCAGGTCCATGGGATGTATGAGGATTGCACTCGGCTGGAGGCAGCAGATCAAAACACTGCTCCACCAGGGCACAGTGGGCTGCTTTCTCTTTTAAAGTAAGGGAGAGGAGGAAGAAGCATTTTTATTCAGCTAGTTGCTCATTTTGGATTTTCCTCCTGACCCTGGGTCTTCCAACCCCTTGGGTCCACATTCCATTCATCTGAGTCATATAAGAGTATGCCAGGGCTAGTTTCTACTTTCACTTCCTAAACATCATGAAGTACATCTTTTTCTTTGGTGTTGCGTATTTTGGAAGTAAGATTGCTTTTTGGGGATGTCTTACTTCTGTCACTCAACAAGTATCAAAGTATTTGTGAGATTTATGCATATAAACAGTAGTGTGTTCATTTCCGCTGCTGCATTATACCCCCTTATAGGCATACGCTATAGCACACTAATACTACCTAAGGAAGGACATTCTGATGTTTCCGTTTTTGCCTGTTGTGAATAATGTTTTATGAACGTTCTTGTGCATGATTTTTGATGCTCGTGTGTATGCATTTCTGTCGGGCATGTACTCGGGAGTGGGAGAAAAGGAAGCCCACTGTCATGATTTCTATGCAACATTGTTCTGTGTGTCATAGACAACACATTAAGGCCAGAAAAAGAAATGAAAACTGTAAGGATTGGAGAAGGAAAACAAACAAGATTAGGCATAGATGACATGACTATTTACAGAAAATCCAAAAAATTAGAATTCCTAAGTGAATTTAGAACAGATGTCAGTCTAGAAATATCAAGAATAACCAATTAGAAAATAAAGTATTAAAAATATAATTTTCAGCAACTTAAAGAAAAAAAACTAGGACTAAACCTAACACCAACGTATAAAACCTCTTTATAGAAAGCATTAGAAAACAATTTGGCAGTATTCCATATCACTAGAGCCAGGGCTCTATGCAAGCAGTTCCACTTTGAGGACTCGATCCTAAAGAAGTAGAGAGAGTAGTAGTACTAATGTTTTCGAAAGATTTTTTTTAAGCCCAAATATTAGAAAAGAAAAAGTGAGGGGATAAGTTAAACTATATTGCATCCGTGCATAAAAATTGATGAGCATCAAATATGTTTATAAAGACATCAATAAAAAAATTACTCAGGGGTCTATATGGTATGACACCAATATTAAGAAAAACTATATAGCGGTAGATGAAGTATGTAAGGACATACACGCTAGTATTAACCGTGATGGGATTTTTAATAAAATGTTTCGAAATAAGCAACGAAATCCATGATACAAATTTCAGGCAGTACAAAGGGTGTGCACCGAAACTTTCCCTCCTTTTCGGTCCCCCAGCCACCTTCCCAGAGGCAATCAGGGTTAAAAGGGTGACTCTCAGTTTTTTCGTGGGAAACTCCAGGGTGTCCCCATTTTGTTGGATGAACACGTGCCGGGCGGCGGGCGCCCGCAGGGCGGACATCCCGGGCCGGGTGCCGCCTGCCCCGCCCACCAGCCGTGGCCCGGTGTCCCCGCCCTCCGCAGACGCGCGCACGCCCACGCTGGACCTGGACACGACGCACGCGCGCCTGCGCCTCTCGGCCGACCTCCTGACGGTGAGCTGCAGCTTGCTGTGCCGCCTGGGGTCCGCGCCCGCGCAGCGTTTCACCGCGCTGTGGCAGGTGCTGAGTCGCGACAGCTTCGCCGCGGGCCGCCACTACTGGGAAGTGGACGTGCAAGAGGCGGGCGCCGGCTGGTGGGTGGGCGCGGCTTACGCCTCCATGCGGCGCCACGGGTCCTCCGCTGCCGCCCGCCTGGGCTGCAACCGCCAGTCCTGGTGCCTCAAGCGCTACGACCTCGAGTACTGGGCCTTCCACGACGGCCAGCGCAGCCGCCTGCGGCCTGGCTACGACCCAGATCGGATCGGCGTCTTCCTTGATTTCGAGGCCGGTATCCTCGCCTTCTACGACGTGTCGGGCGGCATGAGCCACCTGCACACCTTCCGCACCGCCTTCCAGGAGCCACTCTATCCAGCTCTGCGGCTCTGGGAAGGTGCCATCAGCATCCACCAGCTACCCTAAGGGTCAGACAAGAGTGACCGCGCTGGATTCTCCGATGCCCCAGCCGTGGCTGGTCTCCTGCTTTCTCTCAAGGCCCCACCCTCTGCCTAGCCAGTCATGCCCTGCGTTTTAAACAGTTCCTCTCCTAGGTTAGTTTCAAAGCTGCCGTCAACCCAGGTCTTCTGCCTGGCTCTCACAACCCACTTGTTCTACGTTTAACCCAGGTTCCTGAGAGTGCCCACCCCCAGCCCCAGGTGAGTCCTAAGCATCCTGACCTGGTCAGAATGCATTATTCTCAACCTCCCAGATACTTCACCGAGAACACTGGTTCATAGCAGGCACACAATAAATAGGGGAATGAAGGAGTGGCGTCCAGCCCCGACCCTTTTATCCCTTAATGTCTCTTGGATCGGCCTCCTCTCCACTTCAGCTTGTCCATGTCACCTCTCTTCAAGGCAGCAGCAAGTCTCTTAATTTCTCTTGGTCTGACCCTCTCCCATCCTCCTCCTCCACCCTACAGCCAGAGCGATCTGCCTAACCTCATTTCTTAGAAGGAACAAAAGGTTCCCAAGGACTACAAAGGGAACAAAGCAAGCACTTTGCTTTAGCATTCAAGTCTTCTCTAGTTTGCCCCCAGACTGCCTATCCTCATCCTGCTCCTATTGCTCTTTTCAGAAACGCCCTCGGAGCAGAACTATGTCACATAGTTCCACCTCTGCTCCTTTGCCTTTGCTGCTACCCTCCCTGGGTGGCCCCCAGCCCCACATTTATATAGGAATGGCTTCTCTGCTGGTGTCAGTCTCCCCCAAGCTTAACTGCTCCAGGAAGTCTCCCCCAGTCACAAGATTCTCCTTCTCTTACTGTATCAGAGCCCCAAATCCAGGCTCTACCTTTCCAACTAGATTGGAAGCTTTTTAAGGCTGCTATGTCTTGTACGACCACCCCCTCCACAAAACCCCCACAAGTTCATGAAGTCCCTTCCCCTCCAGGCAGTGAGTGAGTGGCAAGCAGTCTGACTGCCATTGAGCTGAGCTGGGAGGGTCTCACAGATCACCCGGCCTGACCTCATTACATTTGGGGAGACACAAATCCTGAAAGCAAGTTGCTTAAAGTCACCCATGGTGACTTAGGTTGGGGCCAAGCCCAGAGCCCAGAGCTGTGTCCCATCCTCCAGCCTTCAAGCAAGTGTCTGACCAGCTGTTCAGGCCCAGCTTCAACCTGGGAAATTGTACTGCTTGCTTGTTTCTCAGGGGAGGTTGGGCAGATAACAGCAGGTGACCGTTGCTAAACACCCACAGGCAGTTTTCTCAGCTGTCTTGAAACCAAAAGGAGGGAAGCTGTAGGTGAGGTTTGGGCCTCCCCAACACCCCATGTGCCTTAGATCCCTCAGATGCAGATGTTGCCCAGGAAACCCAGAGAAAAGTAATGGAAATAGAAAAGGCCAAGCCAGCAGGACTGACAGGGAGGCCAACTCTGGAGTCAGGGAAAGGCATCTTTCCAGGATTGTGCCTCAGTTCTGAAGGTTCAGCATCCTAATTTATCAGTTTTCCTACACAGTCCACAAGTCACTGTGTTATCTTAGGTGCTAGGTGGGAAGGAAGCAGCAGGGTGAGGAAAATATAAAGTTGGATCCCCCTCATGGTTTAAATAAACTCAGTGCATTAATTAGTTTGAAACATATAAAATGCCCATTTCAAATAGTTTTTTACCCAAAAATGGCACTTTCATATGATAGAATATAATACAAGTAGGACTCAAGGCAGAAGGAACCTGTAAAGTGCCTTTAGTTCTAACCAAATTATTTAAAACTTCAGCTGGATAATGTCTAAGCACTCTGCTTAGAAGGGAGATTCATTCTACTGGTCAGAGTCCATGGCTGAATTCTGATAGGCAGAAGACTGTCCTGACCGAGGAAGGGGGGTCCACAGGACCCCATTATCTCTGTTCATCCCTGAAAACCAAGACTTGTTCCCAGACCCACCACTGCAGGGGGCCAGCACTCTGTGTTGTCAGACACTGTTCTAACACTTTACAACTGTTAACGCATTCCATCCTCACATCACCCCTAGGAGGGAGAAAGCTGTCCCGACTCTGCACGTGGCAAATGAGACAGCCTGTGACACAGAATGAGTAACTTGCCCCAGGTTAGACAGCAAAAGGTGAAGCAGGGGTCTGCACATGTCTGTCCGTCCGTCCGTCCGTGTGTCCCCCAACCCCTGAAGGCAGCCGGCCTCAGGCAGGGTCTGCTCACTCTGACCCCTCACTGGGCCTGTGATTGCTTTACTTTAGCCTGGTTACTCTGCAGCGTGGGTCTACCTTTTCATTACTTTCCCTGGGCACTAAGAGAAGTCTCACACCCAGAGAGGGATTTCAGGGTTTGGAATTCATGTAGCAGAAACAGCTGGACCCCCCACACCACCAAAAAAAAAAAAAAATTGGATACTGGCTTTTATCAAATGCCTACTCTGTGCTAGCTAGAAAACTGCAGTTTGGGTTCACAATTGTGTCACCTCAAGCTAGTCATTTTTCACTTCTCAGAGGGTCTCTGTAAATGGGGGTAATCACGTTACCCACCAGCTCTTCCAGGCTCAAGTGAGCCAAAGGATAGGAACTTCCCTCAAAAACTGCAATGCTCAGCCATGCCCGGACCTGTTAGCATCCCCAGCGGAGCGCCTGTCATGCCTGACAGCATGCAGACAGTGATCTTCCTGGCTGCCACCTGGCCATGGCAGGAGCCTCCCTGAATATTCTTAGCAAGGGACGGAAACTTCTGGGGGTCCATGTCTGTCAGGGCTCTGATCATTTACTCTCAGATTTGAATGTGTAGATATGTGTAGCATGTGTTGATACAGAAAATTACAAATATTTTTAAATGAAAATTTTCTAATATGTGGTTTTAATAAAATACGAATACTACCCAACCATATTCTTCATTGGGAGTTCATATTGCTTCAAGTACACGGCACCGTGCTCTGAATGAGGCCTTACTTATCTCCCATCGCCTCCACAGCTTTCTTGCGGTAGTCATCTGCTCCTGATTAAGACACACTAATTTCTCAAGATGTCAGGAACCCTCCTTTGCCTATTGTATCATACTTTCATTTCTGCAATTCCACTTTGTCAGGGAGCCGGAGCCAGTGATGTTACCCTAATGAAGGCACAGCCTAGCAGAGGGCACACAGGGTGACCCCCACAGCTAGGGTCTGGTGGGCAGGAGTCCATGCTACGAGGAGAGGGCCCAGGTCTGAGTGTACATGTCCAGCTCAGGCTTCCCTGCCTCCCCGGTGCCTATAGAACAAAGTTCACACTCAGCAGCCTTTGAATCCCTCCCTTCCCCACTCCCGTGGCTCTTGGTAAACATGTCAGCAGTTCTCACATGGGTGCCCCAATAGGGTGAGCTCTCCGAACGAGGGCCTGCTGCTGCCTTACTGTGGACCCAGCACTGCATCTCTCACCTGGCAGGTGCTCAGGCCTGTCTCCTAGACCTGAGCCTCCCACCCAGAAAGGACAAGAGTGTGCCCAGATATTGGGCCTCAGGGCCTAGCGCAGCCTGGCACAACATGAAGTGGCCAGCCACCTCTGGCTGTCAGCGGCCCCATGGTTTGCACACACCTAATATACACAGGCTCATTTTCTGCTGGGAAGCATGTTCCAGATAATGGAATTCTTCCTTCACAATTCTCTCCAACACAGGACACAGTGCCGTACGCACACGTGTAGAGTTCAGTCCTGTGACCTCTGTGCTCTGTGGTCCTTCCAACCTGGAGTTCTGATGCCTGCCTGGGCCCTTCTAACATCGACAAGGAACAGGAGGCAGGCGTTTTGCTGTTGGAAATCCCTGCTTGCTGCGCGTCCTCAGCTGGAGCCAGGCCCGGTGCTGCGCTTCCCCCCCATCCCAGACCCACATCCGTCTCCTCCACTGCCACGCCAGGAAGTGTCAGGTACTTGCTTAAACGTCACCTTTGCTCATGGAGAAAAAAGGCTACAGAATCAGAAATTTTGAATTTTTACTCAACATCTGCTTATAGAAAGAAAGGAAAGGGAGTAAACACCAACCATAAATGGATACTACCACACTGCCGTTCTTAGCACGGCAATGAAACAGGTTCTCTTTGACACGTAAACACCACTCGGGGTCCCCACCCCACCCACACAACAGACATGAATGCCCATCCAGCAGAAACTGGGGAGCCACAGGAGAGGGAGACTTTGTATTACAAGTAGACTTCAAATGGCTGATTTATGCATTTTAAGAGAGACTCGGAAATACACTTTAAAACAAAGAGGAGTTAGAGTAAACAAGGTCAAATATGAACAAAGATTAAGAGATTGGAAATATATTTGTAAACAATCTCAGCATTCATTCAAAAGAATAAAGGAGTATGACCTGGAAGTCTCTGTGAAAGGTTCATGCTGTCCAAGGGAGTATAACTGAGAACCATTTTTTGTGAGCCAGTCTGTCATTTCATTTGGTTTTGGAAGGGCTGATGTCAGCATGCCCACCATATTGAAGTCACTACAGGTTGCATACACATCGAGCCCCACACTTGCCATCTCTTACACAGCGCTATTTTTACCCCCACTGCACACGCCACTAGCATGCCGCGTCCGTCACTAGCCATGCTCGTGGTTTACCATCGCACCTGAACGAGAGCTTCCTGCGGAAGGGATCTGGGCAGTTCACTGCTGTATTCTCAATACCTGTAACAGGGCCTGGCACACAGTGGAGAGAGGTAGTGAATGCCATTTCCCCCTCGGTGCTCACAGAGACAGGAGTGCTTTCAACATTCCTGTCTCTGCAAGAGCTTCTGCCCAACCCCATCTCTAATGCCAAGCAATTGCTATACACCGGACTCGGGGCCCAGGGGCTTGCAGGGCAAAAGAGCAACAGAGAAAGAGACGCCAGAGGCCTGGAAGGGAGCAAGGTTGGGGTCATTTGGTTGGCACTGTGGCAGTGAGAATGAACAAGCGGACCTGGCACCTGGAGAGTGATGATTCACTTTTGAGTCCTCCCTGCCTTATGGGCTGGCCAACCCGACGCAGACAGAGACAGAGGCAGATGCCTTACTTACCCTTAGTCTCCCTCCGATGGGCCTGACCCCAAAGTGTCTCGTCTAGGGCAGGGGAGTGGATGAAAACCAGACCTTTAAAACCACTCCTCTGCCCTGTGTCACCCAACAGTACCAGTAAGGCAATGCAGGATTCAGAAAACGGCATTTTATTTTAAGACTTGATTTTTTTGCCATGATTTTCTACCACGTCTTCCATGATGGTGTCATCTTCTTCAACAGTGACCAGGACCTTCTTGCCCACCAGACTGAAGATGTCTTCAGGAGGGCAGCCTTTAGGCTCACCCACTTTGACAGTGAGCATGTCCAGTGTTAGGATGGTGCCTTCTGGAATTTTCACTTTGGCCACCACAGACTTGCCCAGCTGTGGACAAAATTAAGACTCAGTGCCAGCCTCACAAAAGTTAACTGGTGCACTCTGTTTTTTTTATAGTAAAATACTATCTTAATGATACTTTACAGGGAAAGGGTATTGACTACTGGTGAATGTCACTGGTGATGGTCCACGTCATTCCGTTTCATACCCCAGGTCCCTGGATCAGTCTTCGCAAGGTACCTTGAGAGCAAGGACTCTGTTCTCACCCTCGGTGCCTAGACCAGGAGCTCACACGGCAGGGACTCAGCCGGTGTGGGGTAAAGTCAGACACTTGGAGGAGAGGCCTTGACAATAAAGCATAAAGGAAAGGGCTCGGGTTATGTAGCCCAACAGGTTCAAATCCCAGTCTGCTGGGCCCAAGCTGTGGTTCAGTTTCTCTGAAAAAAATGAGAAATAGTGCCTCTATCTTGTCATGAGACTGTAAGAATTAGTGATGATATTTGTAATGTATCTGGACAGATGTTCTCAATAAATGAAAATTGTGATTACTCTTGTAATCTACTTCATTTCAATGAGATAGCTCATTTTAAATGTGGGAAAACTGAGGGCAGGTGACTTGGCCAAGGCTGTGAGGAGCTGGAATGAGACACAAGGATTCCTGATGGCTGGGCCAGTGCTCCCGAGCAGCACAAACCTTGCTGCCACCTTGCTTGGACCAGGAATACAGAGGCATCACCACATGGTATGACTGCTACTCAGAGGACGGGAAAGGGGGCCTCCTGGGAAGAGACTGGCAGGAGAGGGGCATGAGGATACCTGCAGCCCGTGGCCAGCTTTCTATGTCTCCCTGCATGCTATTCAACAAACAAGCTATTAATCTATAGCCTCCATTGCAAGGGCCAAGAAATCAGTGCTGCTTAGAACTGAACACCAGGACGAAACGTCTGTCAGCAGATGATTATCAAACTCTGCTGTATCTCATTCTTTCAGGGAGCCAGGAGGCTCAGAAGCAAATGAAGTGCTCACCTGCTCACCATTCTGGCTTCTGGGAGAATTCTCTCCCCCTCTCCTCTATATGAGGCAATTTGCTTCTGTTTGCTATTTTTTCTCTTCCTGGTATAGATGCAACTTCACTTTGAAGGAAGGAATGGGGCCCCCAGAATAAAAGATGACAGTGCCCCTCACACAGGCCCACAGCAGATGAGGCAGGTGTGTACTCCTGGCAGCCCCAGGACACCTGGCCCCATGACTCAGAGGCCACAGCTTCCACAAAGGCAGTCAGTGCGCCCGGCACTGTCCAGCCTCACTAACCCCTCTGTCTGAAGGTCATTGCTGCCCAGATCAAATGGGAATATCTGCAATACCACCAACCACCAGTGATGACCCCTGGTCCCCATGCATCTGGGGCTGCCCTCCCCGAAGCTGCAGCATATCCCAGGCCCTCCCCACGGCCTCACAGAGGCCCTCTGCCTGAACGTTCCTTGCAGCTTACCTACCCCAAAGAACCCGACAGGCCTCCGGAGGCCCATGTCGCTGACCCCCTGCACCTCGTGGAGTCTACAGCCAGGCTTCAGCAACTTAGTGGGAACGGTAACCTGACCCCAGGCTGCAGGAAAAAGTGCCAGCTTCTCCCTCTGCTAACACAAGCCCCCCAAAATCTCAGCAGGTTGGAGCAACGTTTCTTCCTATCCCACTGCCAGGGCTCAGGTCAGGCTGGTACTGGCTGTACCTGTCAGGTAAGTACACTCGGGCCCCTCTCAGAACTGTGGAGCCTGGCTGCACGGGCCAGAACGCACCTTTTCATTGCAGGCCATCTCGCAGGGCAGCAGCAGCTTGGTCGGGGAGCCCAAGGCCCTCTCCACAAGGCGCACAGACCGCACCAGCTCAGCCAGCTCTCCAGGCTCCAGGGAGGCCGAGTGGTCACTGCCCTTCCAGGTCTTGTCCAAAGTTATGTGGCGCTCCAACACCTTGGCCCCCAGAGCCACGGCGGCCACAGATATCGCGATGCCCGTTTCATGCCCAGAATATCCAATGGGAATGTCAGGAAAAAGCTTCTGATATTCCTTTAAAATAGAAAAATGATACAAAGGTTAAATGTTACAGTGTCCGGGTCTTGAACCTAGGTCCTTGGTTTTTGATGGCATGTGTCTTAGCTGCTGTGACACAGGAGCACACCCCCAAATACCGTGTCATTCGTGCACGCACTCGAGTCAGGCAGCTGGTCGTTCTCTGTGCCGCCACGGGGAAGGTGGAGGCTCTGAGCCACCCTCTCCTGGGATGGTAAGAGCAGCCATATAGGGCTGCTGGAAATGCAGGAAAAGCACTTGGCACACTGAAAGTGCTCAAAAGGTAATGCCTATTGCTATCAAGAAGACACTTCAAGAATGCCTCACCCTGCGTAAACCAGTAACAAGACGATGACCGAATGTCTAAACTCATTTAAAAAACATCAGTCACCTGTAATTAGCCTGAGCTGCTGAAAGCAAGTATGCAATAGACACAGATATCATCAGTAACATACACAGCCCAACCTCAAAGCAGCTTTTTGGCGGAAGTGCTAAATCATTCATTCATTGGTTATCCAGAATTCGCTGAATGCCACAAGACATTCTAAGGCAGTTTCGTTAGTGAGGGTGGCCAGAAAGCTTAAGTACAATAGAAAGATCCAGAAAGGGTTTAATAAAAGATAGGACAGCTGAGTGGCAAAGGTCTTGAAAACCAGTCTACGGGGATCTGGTAGACAAGGGACTGCAGGCTGCGGGGTCAGGGAATTCAATCCACTGTGATGGGTGGGCTGCTGGCTGTTGAAATCGCACTGTCCCTGTATCAAGAGGGAGGAAAAATGTGACTGTACAGGGGGTGAGGATGGGCAGGAGGGAGAGGGACTACGATACAGAGAGAGAAAATCTAGGAAATATCTGTAGTAACACATCCTAAATTGTTCATCCCGGTAATCTTAGTGGGATGGGGCTACAGAGGATGTTCACTGTGCTGCATATTTCAGAGATGTTTCGGTTTTTAAAAATCATGTTTAAATTTAAAAATAACATGATTTAGAGGTGAGGTAGAAACAAAAGAGTAAGAACTGGGAGGGACAGAAACAGAACAGCCGTTTTCAAAAAAGTTTAATTTTGTTTTAATATTAAGACTAAAAGCTTACATTATCGTGGTTTTAAAATACGGAACTAAATACTGAAAGGAAAATATAAAAGGATAATTAGTTAATGCATTATCAGGATTATGTGTATGCACATATGCATATTTAGAATTTCATTATTACTATTGTTTTTGTACAATAATTAAATGTCTATATTTCTACTTAAATTAAAAGTGCTACCAGGTGGCCTGAGACAACAGGCGACAAGGATTTTCATTTCAGCTTTGCCTCCCAGCTGCTGTGGGATCTCAGGAAGTCCTTCCCCTTTGGGACTGGACTCCACTATCTGTAAAATGATTTGCATTGGAGTAAACAAGTCCTGGGAGAAAGCTCCCATGGCACGATCACTGGAACCCATTTGAAGCTCAGAGGTGCTCAGAATTACGCAGAAAATGAGAGCTGGCAAGTAATGAGGAAAAGTCAGAAGTTTCAAGGTCTCCTACAAGTCAGTATGAAGAAAAACCACAGAGAGCCATACACCCATGTTCACAGCAGCATTATTCACAATAGCCAAAGGTGGAAAATTTCAAATGTCCATCAAGAGATGAATGGATAAACAAAATGTGGTACATGACATATGTACAATGGAATATTATTCAGTCTTTAAAAGGAAGGGAATTGCAACGTATATTACAACACGGCTGGACTGTGAAGACATTCTGCTAAGTGGAATCAGTTACAGAAAAGAAATAGTGTGTGAATCCACTTGTCAGAGGTACCTAGAGTGATCAACTTCATTGACACGGTAAAGGGAACGTTTGCTGTTGGGCTGGAGAGGGAAAATGGGCGGTTAAGTGTCTGATGGGTAAAGAATTTGAGCTTGGGGAGACTGAAAAATTCTGGAGATGGATGGTGGTGACGGCGTAGCACGGCAATGTGAACCTGCTTAATGCCACCAAACTCTGTACCTAAAGATGGTTAAAGTGATAAGTCTTACATTTACCACTAAGAAGAAAAAAAGACAACGCACCTAAGAAAGGGTATAAGCCAGCAATTCCCAGAAGGACTCCAATGGCCAATACATAGAGATAAAGAAAATATATATAGTTATGAAAACGCCTTAAATTTTATAATGGGAGAAGTTAAGATTAAGGTTTTAAGAACATTTCCTTAATAATAGCCTTCTTTAAAATCTGCTTCCTTAATAGTGGTACTGATTTAATTCTACAACAGCAAGACTATCAAAAGATATTTGAATTAGAAAGCATGGGAAGACTGGTTAGAATTGTGGTTTATAAAAAGCTCCATCTTCCCCAGAGAACATGTCCCAATGGCCCGAGAAAAGTCATTCTGCAGTGGCCTGAGGACACAGGGCTCCTCCCCCCGCCACTCACCACGATGACACGCAGGTTGACGTCTTCGGGCGGGAGTGGGTAGGCACTGGTGCACTGGAGGAAGCAGAAATTGGGGTTGAGGGGCTTCACAATCTGATAGACCTGCTTCATGGTGTCCATCGACTGCATCCCGCTGGAGATCACCATCGGACGGCCTAAGGAGCCCAACACCAACACAGTCATCACTTTCTTTTTTCAGAGGTCTGACTCTCCTGCAAACACATTCCAACTGCTGCTCTCATCATTCAGTCGGACTACACAAGCATGGCTTAAACACTGTGCCCGCCACTGTGCAGAAGGAGACAGAGGGGAGCGTAGCTGGTGCCTGCCCTGACCCTGGGAAATGTAGACTCCCTCCACCCTTCAAGATCATGTGCAGTTCAGTAAAATGAGTGGCATTAAGAAGGCAGAGGAATTCCGCATTTCTCGGAGAAGATGTACATCTCATCCGATTAAGAGGTTATCAGAGTGGTAGGGCCAGTGTCTGTCCCAGAGTCAAGAGCAGGTGTGGAGCCCAGACTCCATCTCCCAACTGCACAATCTCCGATGTCCCGTCTAGAAACAAGTCTAAAGCTTCATAACCCAATGACTTGCTTCAGTTATTGCTCTAGGGATCAACTGAGATTACTCATGTAGAATCACCTTGTAAACAAATGTGCCAACAACAGAGAGTATATCTACAGAATATTTCTCAAAGAGCTTCTTCTAGGAAGTTTTATATATACTATCATATCCCCATGTTCATATAATTAGAAATTAAATAATTTTAATTAAAATGATAAAAGCCCTTACCCTTATTTTCTTTCAACACAGCACATGAAAAAAAAAATGGATAAGTATGCTGATTGAAAAAAAAATGGTTTCTAAAGTCTGTCTTTACAAGATTCCTTTCGTTGCTCTGAAAAATAATGAAGGTTTGAACTTCCTAATTTTTATGACAAAAATTAAACACCCACCTTTTTTGGCTGTCTTTTCCAGATAAGGAAAATTGTTAGTGTCCCCAGATCCAACTTTGAAAAACGGAACATTCAGTTCATGCAGAAACTCCACTGCCATCTACAAAAGTCAAAGAAGCAACTCTTTTCACCACTGTTCATGCACCTGTACTTAATACAGGCCGGGAGTCCCACACAAGCAGGAAGAACCCCTCTGCTGGCCCAGCAAGAGGGATCCTCTCAACAACTTGAAAGCAGACAAAGATGTGTTATCAGTCACTTCATTCAAATTCAAGCATTCTCTCATTCTTATCCTCCTGCTCATTTATCCATCAAACATTGAGTGCAGGACTGTACTGGCTGAGCAGGGAAGAGAATCAGCCCCCTGGCCAGACCCTCCTTCCCCAGGGGCCCAGGGCCTAGTGAACAATTCAAAAAAAGGGGCATGACCTAATCTTGACCCAGAAAACCAGGCAGAGAGAAAGTGAACATCCCTCTAAGTCCTTACCCTTTACCCAGGACCAAAGAGCCAGAAAAAGAGGCCATTTTAGTCCTTGCCAAAAGTGGAAAAAATGGAGCATTTTTTGGTTCAGCCCTGACACGGGATCCACAGCTGGCAGGACCCAGACCTTTCAAACTTCAAACCATGTCACCCACAGAAAAAAACCAACCTCAAATCACTTTCTGGGACACAACACCACTGTCTGAGTGACCTACCTAGGGGTACCCCTCACCATGCTTATCTGGTTTCATCAGTAACACTCAGGAAACTGGCAAGTGGCTACAAACATTTGCTGAAGCCATCAGTGGACATAGCTTTATGGTGTGCTGTCAAATTACAGAAGCCCCCACCCTCAAAAAAACCAAAGCAACCTCCCTAGTAATACCATTTTTTTAAATAAAAGTTGCAAATGACAAAGTGGGTCGAATCAGTGTCCCAAAATGCTTCTTGTGATTCAGAAGCTTGGAAGACGAAGAGCTAGGTTAACGCTTCTCGCATTTAAATGTGGGCACACAAATTTCCCAGGGATCTTGGGCAAATAAAATGTAAAGTCTGATTCTATGGATGTAGGGTGGGCCTGGAAGTCTACTTACATAGTAAGTTCCTCCCTTAACAGGTTACCATGCCAGAAAACGCAGAGGGCAAGGTGGTCAGGAGTTGACTCTACATCAGCACTTTCAGCTTGAGCCCCCACACATGTTCCTAGCGGGGGAAGAGCAACTCTAGTCGCTGCACTCAGTAGCTTCCCTCACATGTAAACCCTCTAATAATGTTTGGTTAATCAGCAGTGACAGTTCAAAGGCTGTTTACAAGTCCCTCGGTCCAAGAGACTGTCCGCTCACCCCAGGTGAGCTGATCCGTCTTCGCTGCTGTCCTTGCTGCCTCCTCTGCCTTTTCTTTCCTGGTCTCCCTTGGCCCTTCCATATTTTTCTCTCACTCTGCTGTTCATGTAGCTCTCATACTGTCAACCAGCCGTAAGACAGAACTGAAAAGTATTCATTTTATTGAACAAAGTCTAATTCCACCCTTCTCACTCCATCTGAGAGTGTTTTCAATTTTAAGAGGGAAAACCCTCTACTGAACTTTCTTCCATAGAATGTTCAATCTGTGAGAGAGGCTCATGATGGAAAAGCCCCCCAAGAGCATGATGAGTCCACTCAGGAGAGGTTCGGAGTGAGCAGGGGCAAGGAGGGACCAAATGTATAAAAACCACCTTGCCAAAGCTTACCTATGGAGGTTGTAATATCTGCAAGTTTGATAATTTTCAAGTCGTGGGAAAAGGGGGCAAATTTGTTTGGGAGGGGAAGGCAGCCTCAACTGAAGTCCTGAGGCACCAGTCCCACCTAGTGGCCATCTAGAGAACTGCCGTCCAGATGAATCTTGGAAGGGTGCCGGCTTCAGTAATGCAGAAGTTTCCAGTCTTCCAAAGAGTCCAAGGCCCCTCAGGCTGTGTCAGAGCCGGTGTCCCCTCCTCTCTGTGGACTCCTTAGCGTCCCCTGATTCCTCCCACCCTGCTGTCTATCCCCTTTCCATCTAGGGGTACAATGCAGCCAGACAGCCTCTTAACTTCTTCCTGCCACCCCAAAGAGCAAAGGTTTTCCGAATCTGTCTGAAAGGAACTCAGCCAGTGCGGGATAACTCTCCCTAGACAGTCAGCTGGGTTAAATATACAGAAAAGGGTCCCAGGTTTGTTTGGGTGAAATACTGCATCGCTAGAGCTCTCTTAAAAAAGCCCCAGGAAATACACTTTAGCTTTTTTTATTACCTCAAACTTTATTCAGCTCAGAACACCTGTTTGGTGGAGTGATTTACTGACCAAATTAATAAATGAGGATGGACAATGTGTACCCACCAATGCCCGTTTACACTTCATGTCCCATGAGAAACTCTGGGGCCTCCTGATTTAAGGGTTAATAGCAGAGAGAGGAGCTGGAATTTTTCTAAGGTCCCTCAGCTTTTGGAGCCTGAGAAGAGGAAAAAGCTGAGAACGAAGCGATGAAGAGATACTCAGGGTGAGGAGTGAGGAGTGCAAAGCAGAGCCAGGAAAAGGCTGGGCCTGCCCCCACCTGGTGGCCCTGTCAGAGGGCGCAGAGACTAGGGCAGGGTGGCAAAGGGCAGGAGACAGGAGGACAGGGCCTGTGGAGGCAGGTGCTGAGGAAAGGGCGGCCCCAGGTGGGTCATTAGTGGGATGTGTGAGAGCAGCCTGCCATTCTCTAGGGCCATAATTCCATTGGCTTTCTCCACTGAGCTCTCCCTGTAGGTGAAAGACACCCTGCTCACTCCAGCCCAGTTCCACATGGCGCTGGGCAGCTTTGACCAGGTGCCCTGGTGGCCTTCTTGGCGCTAACAGAACTGCCACACCCCCACCTGTCCTCAGCACGGGAAGCACGCCCTAGGACAACACAGGAAATAAACCCTCCACCAATACCTCCTGTCCTATAAGGAAGTCAGGGTGGGTAAATACATGGAGACACTTGCCAGGTAAACACGGATCAACCCACCTCCGACAGCTGGGTAGACAGGACATGCTGGTTCATCAAAGGGGCCTGACTGCACATCTGACCGTGTGCAGCTTTACCCCTTTTAAGGGGTCAAGAATGTATTTTCCTTCATGGTGCAGTCAGAGGACCGGCTGGAAACTAATAGCATTCCTAGAACAGGGGGGCTCCTGGCGGTGTGATGGAGAAAAATGCCAAGGGGTTTGAAGTCACAGAACAGCTATGTTTGGTGGATGCTGATCTGGCGTAGCCCTTGCTCCCCTCAGGCTTATTACCTCACTGAATCCTCACCACAGGCCTGTAGGGTGGACAGCTTTATGGTCCCATTTTTACACAGGGTACCTGATGAGCCCAAGCCCACAGCGTGAGTGTGAGCACCAGGACCTGAACTCAGAGTGTGATGGCAGAACATGAGTCCACGCGCCAAGCAGAAGTGCTTCCTGGGAAACCAAAGGGTGAAGGCCGAGAGGCAGCCCTGACTATCAACATGCAGGGTCCTCTCCATCTCCCACTGCTCCTGCTTCTCACCTCCAAGCCACCTGGGAGTGAACGACCTACAGAAGTGACTTCGGAGCAGCCCAGACACCAGGAGGAGTCCTTTCTCCTTCAGAGTCTATACCTGGGAGCTCAGGGGCCTGAAAACATAGACTGAGGAGGAAAGTCCTCATTCCAGGTGTAAGTCACCTTAGGGACATCCTCGCTGGTCCGCCCTGACTCAGAACATGATTGCTGAGAGAGCCCTTGGTCAGTCACTTGTTCACACACACACAAAGGAACAGAGGCCCAGAACGGGGAAGGGACTCGGCCAGCCCACGCCGTGATGAACTTAGAGCAGAATTAGGCTAAGAATCCAGATGTCCTGACCCGCATCCCCAGGTGTTTTCCTGAACTGGAGCTAACATTCGCTTTATACGAAGATCACATTTACTCCTCACAGCGATGTGACAGGATGCGTTCAGGTGCTAACCCACTTCACGGTTAAAGAAAAGGAAGCGCAAAGAGCTTAAATTACCTCCACATGAACACACCAGGAATGACAGGCAAAACGTATCCAACAGAACCCCGCATTGAGCCACCAGACAGGATGACTGGACTGCGCACCAGAGTGGGTCACGCTCCAGGCTGTGCGGGTCACACAGGCCCCGAAAGTTCTGGTCTTTACACTCTTAAAAATCACTGAGCTTTCTCTAGAGTTTCTGTTTATGGAAATTCTATCCACTCCGATTTACTGAATTAAAATTAAAACTAAGGCTAACTCTTTATAATTTTAAACTTCTAGAAGTAACTACAGATTCATATGTAGCTCTAAGAAATAACAGAGATCCTATACAGCCTTTACCCAGTTCTTCCCAATGGTGACAGCTTGCAAAACCTCATGCGACATCACAATCTGGAGCTAGACATCGACAGAGTCCCTGATCCTACTCAGATTTCACCCTATTTACATGTACTCAGTTATGTTTTTAATTCTATTAATTTTATTAATCATTAAGTCACTTGACCACGTGCACAGACGCATGTGACCAGCACACTCACAATATAGAACTGTGCCATTACCACAAGGATCCCCATGTCACCTCCTTCACAGCCATATCCACCTGTCTGCCGCCCTCTCCCTAATCGCTGCTCTCCATCTCTATAATTCTGCCATTTCAAGAACATTTTAGAAACAGAACATCACTACGCAACCTTCTCAGACTGGCTGTTTTCACTCAGCACAATATCCTTGGAACTAAGCTGTTGCAGGCATCAGTAGTTCAGTCCCCTTCACTGCTGAGCAGTATTCCGTGGTGCGGACACACCTGCTAGAGGACATCAGTTGTTCAGGTGTGGACGTTCACGTACAGGGTTTGTGTGAATGGAAGTTTTCATTTCGGGGGGGGGGCAAATTATTGAATGACAATTCGCAGACCACATGATGGTATCATCCTTATCTTAGTTTTCTAAAGATGTGCAATAAAGGTTTACTTTTATTTTTTACTGAAATATAATTCACAGATAACATTATATTAGTTTGAGGTATATAACATAATAATGTGATATGTTATACCATGAAATGATAACCACAGTTATTAAATTCAGTTAATAGCATCGCCATACTATTACAAAAAATATTTTTTACATGTCTAGTTTTAATTTTTTCAAAATTAAAAAAAAATTTTGGGGGGTCCCCAACCCTGGGTCTCTAACCTGGGTCCACAGGCTTCATATAACTTGTACCTTAGTTGCTTTCGCTACCTGAGCCTCGGTCTAGTCCTCCCGTGTCTAGTTTTGTGAGAAATTAATAGTGCACTGTGAGTGGGTGGACAGTATTGTATGTGAACTGTATCTCAACAAAGTTGACTTAAAAAAAGAAACCATCATTACTTTCCTGAGTGCACCATTTTGCACTCCCACCAACACTGGGTGAATGATCCATTTTTTTCTGCACCCTTGATATACTTCATTTTAGTCACACTTACAGTTGTGTTGTGATATCAGATTATCGTCTAAAATTGAGAACGCTTAAAATCATAAGAAAAGGGAAAAAGAAAAAGCTTTAAGTAAGACAAATTAGATTAGACATCAACAAAATTAAGGATGTTTGTGCTTCAAAGGATACCATCACATCAAAAAGTGAAAAGCTGGTATATCCTGGTTAGGTCTGCTGCCTCTGCCAAGCTGAGTCTACATACATCCCAAGGACTCAGGTTTGCATCCCAGGGCCGGCAGAACAACCCATGAGAACAACTAAATAAAAATAAAATAAATGCTTCTTCCTCCTCTCTCTCTCTCTGCCTGCTTGCCTACTCACCTTCAGTCCTACCTGCACCCTTCCTCAAAAAAAAGAGAAAAGGAAAGGGCATGCCCTGTGGCTCAGGTGGCTAAGATGCTGGCGTGCAGACCACATAAAGCTTAAGGACCTGGGTTCAAAAGAGAGTGAATAATCAAAATAAATAAATAAAGATGCTTCTTCTTTGGGGAGAGGAGAAGCAAAAAGGCAATCCAGAGAATGGAAAACATTTTTGCAAATCATGCTTATGATAAGGGACTCTATACCAAGATAATTCAATGAAAAATTGGCAAAGGATGTGAATAGACATTCTTGCAAATAAGATACACGGATAACCAATAAGTACAAAAAGATAGTCAACATCATCAGCCACCAGGGAAATCAAAACCGCAGTGAGATACCACCTCACACTTGCTAGGATGTCTAGAATGAGCAAGTCAGGAGGTGGAAAACTGGATACTCATACACTGCTGGGAATATAAAACGGTATAGCCACTTTGGAAAACAATCTGGCAAATCCTCAAAAAAAGTTAAATATAGAGCTACAATATAGATATAAAAAGAAATGAAAATAGGTCCACAAAAAACTTGTACATCAATGTCCATAGCAGCATTATTCTTATTAGCCACAAAGCAGAAACAATCTACATGCCCATTAACTGATAAATGGATAATTAATGTGTTTTCTCTGTAGCACTGTGTATTATTCAGAGACTGTCCAGTCACCATGGAGGATGAAGAGCAGAGTGAAGGCCAAGGCTTCTGTTGAACCGACAGACCAGAATCACATGCACCAGGTGCGGTGTGACACTACACCCACTTCCCAGCCCCCAGCCTCCATTCCGCCATCTGTAAAATGGGGCAGAGTGGGGACACCATGTATTACTGTATGTGAAGATATTTTAAAACTCTGTTTCAAAAGTAGGAAATTATAACTGCTAAATGCACAACTAGATCTGAAGACTATTATGCTTATGAATATTGTGAATTAAGGAATGTATTTGGGCTACAGAAATGAAACCTGAACTATGGTATTTATTCGATTCTAATAGCACTTTTGGGGGTAATTTTAATATTCCCCAAATTGGGTGCAACTTCCATTATTTACAAGGTGGTTTTGTAAATAGATCCTATTTTCACTTTTGATTCTTTCAAGAAAACCTCTTGAGCAATTGGGATGTGGTTTAACATTAAATAAATAAGGTATTAAATTTCTCAGACACTTAGGTTCTCAGCCTCCTTCCCCCTCTTCCCTTTTAAAACTAAAGTGGTTAGATTTGTGTCTTTCCATTCAATTTATAGGCATATTTTAGAGTCAGAACAGAGTCTGAGGCCTAGAGAATGAACTGGGGCCACTCCAAATATTCTGATTCACTGAAAGAATCACGAGTGTTTCAAGAATTATAAAAATGATCTTAGATATCCTCTAATATTCTCTTTCTTTGAAGCTATCCTAAGGAGCAACTTGAAACACAGAAAAAAAGATGTTCATCACAAAATTGTGTGTAAGCACAGAAAACTGAAAATAAACTTCAAGTCCAAAAATAAGAAAATAGGCATGTTACAAATCCTCAGAAGAAATATTACACTGCTATTATGTCAGTTATGGGGGGTTATGTCAATTATACCTCAATCAAGCTGTAAAAATAAATAAGATACGAATAAAAGCATTTGGTACAATGTTAACCAGAAAAAGCATGTACAGAACAAGTCACAAATATAACCAACTGGGCAATAAAATTGTGCACATATAAAGATTTCAGGAGAAAATATATAAAACAGCTGCCACCTTTTTCCTACTTTCTAAATTTTTGTGATATATTATTTTTACAATTAAAAGTTTTTTACATAAAAAAAAAAAAATGGGAAGAAGAAGGAATCTTAAGGAGGCAGGTCACAGGGCAGATGATACCCGGGTCCTGGCACCAGCTGGATTCTTGCAGGCTGTCAGCACGGCCCTCTCGGGTGCCATTCCCTCTGAATGACTCCAGTGCCACCCCACCCCAATCTACAAGGCTACTCAGCCAGGCATGGACGCCTGTCAGAACTGAGGTTTCCTGACTACTAATCCAGGCCACTCACCCCTGGAGGAAAACTGGCTGGCGGGTGTCTCCCACAAGCTTGAGGCCTCTGTGATTCGTTAGATATCCCCCACGCCCAGAGAAAACATGTGTGCAAACTCTATTCCTCTTCTCGAAACTCTCAGGGGGCCTTCCACGGACCTCCTGCTCAGTTAATGCTATGGGGAACTCTAGTCCCAAAGTCTAGGGTAGCAAGCAAGGGCCACCAGGCTACCTGCTGTGTCCTGGCTCTGCTGAAAGGGCAAAGACAGAGCAGATGAGGGCTCACCTCATCCATGCCAGAGGCGGTGAAGAAGATGCCAATCTCCTCGGCATATCTCTGCAACTCCCTGTACTGGTCGTGGCTGAATTCCAGGTGGCGTTTGTGCTCCCCATATGTCTTCCCCCAAGAATGCTTGGAATCATATGGCCTGTCCAAGGCTTTCCGATTAAACTTGTATTCCAGCTCGCTCTTCTGGAACTTGGCACAATCAGCCCCGCACTCCTGTAACACACGTTAGGGCTCTGTTCAGCGACCTGCCATGGATGCTCAGAATGTTAGGGCAACTAAGGATAACACAACATCAGCATCAAAGAGATCCCAAAAGGAACAGAGAGAAAGGATCAGAAATCTTATTTCAAGAAACAACAGCCAAGAACTTCCCAAACTTGGGGAAGAAAACAGACATCCAGATCCAGGAAAATCACAGTTCCAAATAAACCAAACCCAAGATATGTTATGCAAAAATGGTAAAATTGAGCGACAAAGACAGAATCCTAAAAGCAAGCAGAGAAAAACATCTACCTATAAAGGAGCCCCCATAAGACCACCTGCTGGTTTCCCAGCAGTCACGCCTCACAAGTCAGAAGGAAATGGTACAATTATGGTCAAAGTGCGGAAAGAAAGAACTAGACGACAAAGAGCATAAGGAGAATATTCTACCCTCCTGGCTACTGTTCAGAATTGAAGGAGTGATAGTTTTACAAACAAAAATTAAGGGAGCTTATCACTACACTGATCTTGCAAGAAATCTTAAAGGGATTCTTATAAAATGCAGTAGCAAGATATAAAACATAAAAGATCCGAGGAAGGAAAAGAGTAAAAAAGAATGAGCTTGAGTTCAATTTGCACTCAATTTAAAACAGTTTATAAGCATAAAATTATATATGTAAATCTTACGGTCATCTCCAAACAACAATCTTTAGAAGAATCAAATAAGAAAATGAAAAGGGAATTCAAACATAATGTATAAGAAAGCAATTATTAACAACTAGGGAGAGATATAGACAATAACAAAAAAGGGAATTTCAATACTCCTCTTATGACAATAGACAGATTAACCAGAGAATTAATAAGGAAACAATAACCCCTAACAACTAATCAGTTAATTAGGCTTAATCGACATGTAGAGAATACTCCACCCAAAAAGAACAGAATTTACATTACTTTCAAGTAAACATGGAACATTCTCAAGGATAGACCACATGTTGGGACACCAAACAAGTGTTAATGAATTTGTGAAAACTGAAATCATATCATTTTCTCTGATCACAATGCATAAAACTAGAACTACTAAAAAATCTCAAATATGTGGAGACTAAACAACATTCTCTTGAATAACTACTGAGTAAACAAGGAAATAAAAAAATACTTAGAGATAAATGGAAATGAAGACATAAGCTATCAGAATAGTGGGACACCCTGGTGGGGGAAAACAACAAAAAAAACCCATCTGCAGTCACATCAACAAGAATGCCTAGGAAAAAACTTTAACAAAGGAGGAAAAAGTTCTGTACAATGAAAATTAAAAGACAGTATTAAAAGAAACAGAAGGCATGTCCTTGTGATTAGGGCAGCTGAGACAATGGCCCAAGAACCAGGTTCAAAGTTAAAAACTAAAGTAAAGATCTAAATAAAGATATTTCTTTCTTCAGTGTTTCTTCTTCCTCTGCCTTCCTTCCTCTCTTAAAAAAAAAAAAGAAAAAAAGGAAAGATATAGAAGATACAAACAAGTGAAATATTTTGTGTTGATGGGTTCTTTGGGAGGTGGGGGGTGTACAATCTAAAATAAAAATGCTTCTCCCTTCTCTCCCTTCCTTCCTTTCTGGAAAAAAAGAAAAAAGAAAAAAGAAAAAAAGAAACCCATTCAATAAAGATTCAGGATAACCTCTAAATTTCAGCTCACTGACATTTCTGTAGACACCGAGGTATTTATGCTGTTGGAATGTCTGTAAAAAGTGCTGCTCTCATTCCTGGAAAAATCACAAGATAACAACTGTCAGGACTTAATGCTGGGAAGGAGTTTAAAGAATATCAGAACTCAAAGTGACCTTGGGTAACAGAGTTCTCATTGTCTAAATGAAGAGCCCAAGGCCCAGAGCGACCTGACCAGTGAGTGAGTCCCCGCCAGAGCCTGTCAGATCACTTTCCTTAAGGCTGCAGACCATGTGTGTCCTGATCCACAACTGGAACCTAGATCCCTACCACCCCAAAGCCTCCAGCAAGCTAAAGAGGAGGTCTGCAGTTTAGCTCCCTTTGCTTCTCACCTCTAGCTCAAGAAGTTGAAGAAAATGGGTTTATTCAGAAATAATAAACCAATTTGTAAAGTGCTGTCTCATGGCCACGTACACATGGACTCCCCTAGAAACAAACCTAGTACCCCCTTGTCTTTTGGACGGGCTGGGTAAAGAGGACTTCCTTATTCCTTCCTTCCACTGGGACCAGGAGGCAACATCATTATTAGTGGGATATGCAAGGCATGCTGAATCCTGCAGTTTGCTAAGTGTTCATGCACTCAAACCTTCTAGTCTCAACCTCATTTCTTCTTTATTTTTATTTCTTGAGAGAGGAGAGGAGAAAGAAGCATGGGAGGGAGGGAGGGAGGTAGAAAGGATGGAAGCATTTTTATTTGTTTATTTTGGCTAGTCCCTCCCCCGGACCCGACCAGGATCTTAGGATCTACATGGTCTACACTCAGGCGCCTTACTTGGCGTCTGAGCCAACAGGGGACACCGAGTCCTGGCCTTTTAGCCATTTCCTATTCCAAACACAAGGAATGTAGGTGAAAGAAACCACAGCAACCTCCAGCAATTACAGGAAGTAACTCAAAGTCGCTGGAAGATGTCAGAGGTGAAAACGGAAAGGCAGGGAGGAAACGGGTCACTGAAGTCTTGAAGGGTTAAAGAATTTCGACTCTACTAGTGGGCAGCGGGGAGCGACTGGAGGTGTCAGGCTGGAGGTGGAAGTGCCAACTGATCAAATGGGTTTTTAGAAAACTACCAGAAGGGGGCAAGACCGGGCGGTTAGGCGACCACTGTAGTAACGCAGACAAATCGCGGGGTAGCACAGGGATGAATTGTCCCAAGATTCAGAAACGGACCTGGAGAGCTGGACGCCAGGTCCCAAGCAGCGCACTGAAAGGAGGGTGGTCCCGGCCCCCCGCCCCGCCCGGCGCTCCTCTTCTCTTGCGGCCCCTCCTCTCACCTTGGCAGTGCGGATCATGCGCTTGGCTATGTCCAGGTCGCCCTGATGGTTCTGGCCGATCTCGGCAATGATGAAGCAAGGGTGGCGCCCGCCCACCCAGCGTCCGGGACACAGTTCCAGCTCCAGCGGCATCGCGGTGACACTCGTTCCGGCCCCGCACCGTCCGCCTCAGGCCGACAGCTACCGCCTCCCCGCCCTTCGGTCCACAAGCAAGTGGTACCCACACGCCGGCCCCGCCACGTCAGCCCGCGGCCGCCGCACAGCCAATCCCGGGGCCGGGTCGCGCTCCAGCCAGCCAATCCGCACAGGGAGCGGAGCCTCGCTCGAGAAGGGCGGGGCGATGGGACAGGAAGCCCTGCGCCTTGCTCCTGGACTCTGCGTGCGGCTCTGGCGATGAAGCTTGTCCTCTGACTCCCTGGATTCCTGACGGCGCCGGTGAAAACACAGGCCCCACAGGAAGCTAGTGGCTGCCGGGTGTTGTCTACAGCCAGCTCCTGAGGGCTTGGGGAGAGCGCACCCTGCGGCGCCATGGAAAAACGGATTCTGGAGTTGATTCTAGCCCAGCTCTTGCCACTGACTAGATCTTGATCGTGAGTACATTCGTCTTTCAAATGTTTTTCTTTTACTCAGACGGTGAATTTTATAGAACCCACCTCAAAAGATCCGCGAGAGGGTATGGCGCACCCTAGTGGCCTAGCGGTCTAATACACCCTGCGCGCTGTCCACATGCATTCCAAGGTCCGCGGTTCAAGACCCGGGTCTGACCAGCAATTAAAGTACTTCTTCCTTCTCTCTCTTCCTGCCTGCCTTTGCTCACGTTCTTTCTTGCCAGCTTCTTCCTTAAGAAATAAAGTTTTTTAAAAAATTGGTGAAATGTACGGAAAAACCCTGATCACAGTATATGACCTGTATGTAGTAAGCTTTCAAGAAATGTTCGGCATGCCTATTATGTGAGAGGCAGTAGGTTCAAAAAGTTCCACTGACTTGTCCAAAGCTAGGGTTGTTATACATCCAGGTGTGACCAGGGTGGTCCCAGTTTAGCAGCCTTGAAGCCAGCACCCATCCCAGGGCCCAGCCCCATCACACACCCTACCCCCCACCTCATGACACTTCTGTGGGCCCTGGTTTCAGCTCTGAAAACTGGTAAGACTACCTAAAGTCATCCCAAAATCCCAAGCAGAGCTGGGACTAGGACCTTGTACTGCCTCCCAGGCAAGGGCTCTTGCAACACACTACGTTGGGTTACAGACAAAACTGAGAAAAAGTCGAGGAAAACTACCACTGATTCTCAGCTTGATTTACCAGTTTCATGAGCAAAATAACATTAACAGACAGGAGAGAAAAAGGGCCCTCGGTGCATGGTGAGAAGGGAAAGTTTTGAACACATTGACAAAAGTATGCAGGTGAAACTGCCTGCCAGGCAAGAAGGAGAGACAGTCCTGACTCTCAGTGTAGAGATCTGGGCTGGAAAGAGACCTGGGAGTCATTCGGAGTGAGGGAAAAACGAAGGCTAGATTAGACTGCTAACAGAGAGTATGTGCCAAGATGAGCATTTTAGAGGAATGGGTCTTGGGAAGCTGCTTTGGAAGGAACAGTGAATAGGACTAAAAGGCAGGTGACCCACAGGTCAAAGACCCAGAGCTATCCAAAAGAATGAGAAACAAGGAGAAAACTGTGCACTTGGGGGGCCTGGGAGCCACAGAAGATTACAGAGTTGGTGACCAAGGAAATAGGGCAAAAATAGATTTTTTTCTTGGAAAAGTTTAGTTGCTAAAAACAGATGGAAAATGAACTTTGGGATAGAGGGGTGTCTCAGATGAGGGGTTCTGAAGAAATGTATGTTTGGAGGCAAGAAGGAGAAGGGATATTGCAGCCAGGTGCCTTCAGATGTGTGTGTGCCCAAAAATGGCAGTGCCTTGTGTTTCTTAGATTTTTTTTTTAAGGATGTGTGTAGGCAGGAAGAGAGAAGAGGGAAGAAGCATTTTTATTTTTTATTTTTATTTAGTTGTTCATACTGGTTGTTTGCCACCCACCACCCCCCAATCCAGCCCACCCAGGACTCGAACCCAGGGCCCAGTGTTATGTGGCCTGCGCTCCTTCAAAGGCCCTTGACCCAGCTGCCACTCCACCAGAGTGGGCCATGTTGCTAGATTTTAATGGCCCTTCATACCTGGGAAAGGCTGAGCAACACACCCTGGTTGGAAAGAAGATTAACTCTAACACTGACTCACTTGCTTTGGGCTCGGGAAAACCATAATGGTTTTGCATAATTTGTGAATAGCTGGAAATTAAAGGGGAAAAAAATGAGAAATCATATTTAAAAATAAAGTCATCCTGCAAAAGCAAATTGAGTTGATATAATTTGTGATTAAATAAGTGTTCAGAAAATTAAGGTGATATTTTACGTGACTATAAAGGAGGTAAGGATGTAATCTTCATTCTGCTCTTGCTCTTAAGCTGGCTCTTAAAACCAGCTACCAATGCTTTCTGTTTCTTTTGTCTGGAAATGTAGGCTCTGAAGCAGCATTCTCTAGGTTTCCTCTTTAGACAAGACCTTCCAGACCAGTAAAGGTCATGGGGGATCTTGAAATGCCCTGAGCCACACCCAACAGGCCAGCTCCTAAGTACTAGAAACCAAAACTCTTCTCAATAACCCTCTGAAAAATTCATGTAAACCCTTCATCAACCTAATTAATGTTTTCCCCACGTTCAAAAAGAAGTCTGGTACCACCAGAATGCCGAGGCTACTACGCAAACTTGGAGAACTTCCTGGAAAATTCTCTCAGTACTTCTGCTTTCAAACTTCCTGGTAACTTCTGTTCTCTTGCTGTTACAGACACTGGAAAGGTGATCCGCCCAGAAGCTCCCTCCCAAGAGTATAAATCTAACCACCCCAGCCTGCAGTGCAGCCCTTTCTGTCCATGAGAACTCTTACCTCGTGCTTTTGCTTGCTTCTCCTTGTAAAACTGTGCTTTAATGCTCAAGAATTCTTTCTTGAACTGTTCGCTGCTGAACCCCAGCAGCCCCCATCGCCTTTTCTGCTTGGATAATGAATCAATGTTCAATATGTCAAAATGGATGAGAGCATGTGGAAAGGTCTTTAAAAATAAATGAAAACCAATGAAGCCTCCCCTCCCCACTCCCCGTTTTGGAGAAACTAGGGTACCTAGAGTGCTGGCTCATGGACATCAGAGGACAGGGAGTCAGTTCCCAGATGTGAGACCCTGCTCTGTGGCCACAGTGGCTCACCCAACTGTGCTAGATTCCTCCCGACGTTGGCTCCTGAAAAGCCTCTTCCATCCTAGGACTCTTGCCTAATTTTTTGCCACTCTGTGCTCTAGCCACACTGAACTAATTTGTGTTCCCCTGAAGGATCATGTCCTCTCACTCTGCCTGGGTGCAGAGTGTTTTCCTGAGCCTGCACAGGGGTACGATCAAGTTGTTTTTATTTTTTAAGGAAAGTCATAGGCAGGCAGAGAGGAGGAGGAAGCACTTTATTTTTTATTTAGTTCATAACTTGACTGTTCACTCCAGCCCTGGGACGTGAACCGCGATCTTCTTGCTCTTGGCTGAAGGCTGCTGATTAAACCACTGCTCCACTAGAGGGCGCCAAGATCCTGTTTCATAGAATTTAGAAGAGGCAGTGCGTTTTAGCCTGGAGGTCCTGCTTTCTACCATGGTGTTAGCTGCAGTTGAGTTGTAGGCTTGTATTTGGTTATGTTAGGTTTCCTTGACAGCAGCTTCTGTTAAGTGCCGAGTGACAGATTTGTGATGTAGGCCAGGCCTCTGGGAAGGCCTTCAATTTTGTGATTCCCCTAATACAAATTAACTTTATCAAGTGGAATATTACTTGGTAATAACAAATAGCGAAGTCTTCATGCATGCAACAACGTGGAACAACCTGACATTGGGAACTCGTTGCATGAGTCCTCAAGAGTTGTAACTTTCAAGAATGTTCAACTGAGGTAAATTGTGAAAAGAGAGATTAGGGACTGGGGGAGTCATGAGGGATATGATCAAATATTTGCAGCACTCCACTTGAAGAGCTGAGTTAGATTTTTTCACCCTTTGTAGTTCCAAAGGGCAAAACTCAATCTAAGAGTGTTACTGGAAACTGGATAAATAAGAGCTGTTTAAAAAGATTGTTTATAAAGTTAACAACAGCACCCGTAGTAATAAAAAATAAAAAGATGTCTTACTAGAGACAATAAAGTTTGTTTTTCTAAGATGGAATGTATTGCCTTATAAAGAATGAGCTCCCCATCACTGAAGTATCCAAACAAAAGGCCGGCTGACATGTTGTCGAAGGGGTTCGAGCATCAGCAGAGGAATTTCACAAGGTGAGGTTTGCTTTCTAGCTTAGGGAACGGAGATTTCAATGATTTTTTTTTTTTTTTTTTTTTTTAAGGAAAGGTACAGGCAGGAATGAAGGAGAGTAGGCAGACAGGAAAAGGAGGAAGAACCATTTATTTATGTAGTTGTTCATCTCAGTTGTTCCCACCCATCTCAGGACATGAACACAGGACTTTGTGACATCTGTGAACTGCATCCAACCCTTACTCCACCAGGGAGCACCTCACCGCATTTTGGAATTTTCCGTGGGTGTCTACAGATATAACTTTGTCAGCCTCAGAGAGGTGGGTTCTTTCTGCTTTTTGGGACTTTAGTCTCTCTTGTATTGATTTTATCAACTGCTGCCATTTCAACCCTTTACTCCTCAAAATATGTTTCTGGTGGAGTTTGAAGAGGAATGAGAAATTACAATCATGTGTCCCTTAATGACAAAGATATGTTCTGAAGCATGTAGGCAATGACATTGTTTTGCCAACGTCAAGAAGTGTACTTACATAAACTTGGGTGATATGGCTGACCACACAGCTAGGCTGTATGAAGGACCATCAGCGTATATGTGATCTGTTTTTGACTGAAATGTTATACAAAACATGACTCTAATGTAAATTAGTATAGTTTGAAAGAGCAGTATAATATGATATAACTGACTTAACTTGGCATCACAAAACTCTGCTCCCCAAACCTGAGTTCCGAGTATTCCTTTTAATAGCAATGCTTGTTGTGTCCAAATACCAACTGTGGGAATTTAAGGTCTTCACAATTCACTCTTTCAGTATTTTGAATTGAGTTGTTCCCCTCGCATTATATTGAAGTCCTAATGCCCAGTAGCTCAGAGCGTGGCCATATTTGGAAATGGGGTCATACAGGTGTAATTCGTGAAGAGGTCATCGTCCCAGTGAGCCACAGCATCAGTTACGATGGTGTCTCTCTCAGGCTCTGAGCACCACTAGCCTTTTCCCCACAATACCCCGAGTCCCTGCTCCACGGTGACCATGGACGCCAGAAAGGCCATGATCAAAAGTGCAGATACGTTGGAGTCACAGCAGCTACTCGGAAATTGGAGAAACAACAGAGAAGGATGTGGTGGCCCACGTTAAGGAGTCTGACAACAAGTACAACCCTACCTGGTACAACTACCGAGGAATTTCAGTGGTAACACATGAATCCAAACACTTCGTCTGCTTCCACCTGCACCAGGTGGCCATTCCTCTGTTCAAATGCGGTGAAATATCTGGACGGTGCCACACACCCAGTTATCCAGTCCAGTCAAAAACCAGGACTGCAGCCTCAATTCCGGGGGCTGAAATCCTCAGCCTTGCTCAAGGGAACACCTCATTCTTTGAACCTTTCTTATAGCGTTTTGTGCAGGACATTCTCTGTAGTAATTTGTTGTCATGAAACAATTAGCAAAAGAGCTTACATTTGTATTTATTTTCTGTCATACCTCTCTGCCCCATGTTTTTCCCTTGAATTTCTTTTGAAAAATAAACGCTGGAGAAACATGAGGGATAGAGGTGGCCATTCCCCGGGAACAGGGAAAGGTATTTGTCCTGCACTGCAGGCCCTTGCAGCAAGGAAACTGAACCTCAATTCTCCTTTGAAAGGTGGGATCGGAATCCTCACACTACTTCCTTTATTTTTTAACTTTTTTAGTATTTTATTGTAGTAACTTTGTAGGTTCCCCCTATGTGCAGTTTCCCCATTCCTCAGATATTTGTCAATACACCCAAGTGTTCTTCACCATTGTCCAGTGGGCTGCACCACTGGACTCAGGGTCTTGTGCAAGCTAAGATGGTATACAGTAGGGCTGCTTCCCGAATGTGAACTTATCCTTATGATTAAGAATGGTAGTCATGTTTACAGAAAACTTCCTGTTTGCCTGCACCCCTAAGCATTTCATGCTTCCAACTCTGATCCTCTAAAACCAACAGGGTCTTCTTAGTCAGCATCTACTTTGCTTCCAGACTACTAAGGGAAAAACAAGTCCACTAACTTTCTCAGCAGAACAGAGCCAGGAGCCAAAAGCCAGAAGGCCTTAAGGAAGAAGAGTTGGTAAAAACAGCTTTAGATTCAGGCAGAGCTGAGTTGGAATCCATTCGGCCAGTCATCTGACTACATGACTTTGGTTAAGGCACTGCATCTCAAACTCTTGAGTTCCCATTTTTAAAATGGGGATGATGGTTAATTTTCAGGGAGGTTGTGAATTAAAAAAAGGATCTTCACTAAATGGCCTTTTGCTCATTCTCGTACTGAAGTATTAGTGCCCCCTAGCGGCAGCTGTGCGTTACTCATGCTAAAATGATTCTTAAAAGGGTACGTCCTAATACTTGACTAGTAAGAACGTACTGCTATTCCAGTTACCAGTTTTGGAAGGCAGTTCACCCACTGCCAGTTGGGGAGGAGGGTGGGGGGAGCGACAGCACGCGGGGTGCAACCCTCATCTGGCCTTGTCCGGGTACCTGGAACGGCCTCCTGCCATTTCCTTTCTATTACACCAGGCTAAAGCACAGCTCTACTCTGACATTTTCCACTAACTCGAGTCCTGTCTACAACTAGGACTCTTAGGATAGCTGAGACTAACAGCATTAGTAGCTGCTAGCTAGCATCCTTGTTGCTGGTTGGGACTTGGGGTGCCCCCCATGGGATTTGTACAGCTGGGAGAGCTGTAAGCTCACTTGGCGTGGGCCTTGTATTTTCATGTGGGGAACTGAAGGCTCAACAGAGGGGAAGTGACTCAGAATGGTCAAATATCAGCCCGTGGCCAGGCTGGGGCTAACACAGGTCTCTGGATGCTGCTTGAGGCCCACGCACACCCTTCTTCTCCCCATCCCAGGCGGAGGAAGGGGGCAGGCGCAAGTGCAGTGCTGCGTAGTGAACATATACCAGCGCCCTCCTTGCCTGAGGTTAAGACCTTCTTCAGACCGAGTAACCCTAAGGGTGATTTTATTTTCTGTGTCCTCCCAACACCTCCGGGATGTTATAAAATACACGGTGAGATTATGAAGTTGACCTAATTGGCTCTGGGAAGAACTTCTACACTTGCTGCAATCTGGGTGGATTTCCTGCTGAGCAGTGTTCAGCTGGCATAAGCTGAAGTCGCAGTCCCTGGTAACTTGGCTCCCTTTTCAAGCTGTCATCATGGTGTCATCAGCCTCATTCACACTGATGTCAGCACAACTTGCAGGCTACAGTAGAGAAGGTCATAGCCTAAGGGGGAGTCTCCCTCTGTAGTTCTCCCTCTTTCCTCTGGTGGTAGGTAGTGTAGCCGCGCAAGAATGCCAGAAACGGAACGGCCGTTCCCATCCTGTTTGAGTAGTTAGCTGGCCTCATGGAGCCGATAGGGAAAGGACTAGTCTTACGTGAGACGGTCTGCATTCCATCCGAAGTGCCAGTCACTCCTCTTTGGGGCCTGACTTGAAGTAGCAGGAGTGACTAAAGGGAAGAGCACAAAGCTGAAAATAGGGACGTGTGTTTTCCAGGTTAGGTTCTCATCACAAACCAGAAAATCCCGGGCCACTTATTGAGCCAACCCTGTGCCCGTTTGCCCACCTCTATAACCATCAATGGCTCCAGCCGGTTCGTTTTTTAGAAGGACAAATAAAATAATAGTATTCCAACAGGCCACACAGGGACAGAGCAGTGGCTTTGGCTCAAGGGCAAATGTGTTTGAGACACCTCTGCCTCCAGTCATCCAGTCCATCACAGCTCCCACCCAGCTCAGACATTTTGGAAGCAGGTGGCTCCGGCACTAAGTGCGTGGCAGGGGCACGGACCATGTAAAGCAACGGGACTCAGACTGGGAGGGGCCATGGGGGGTGTCGCATAACCAAAATAAATACAAGTGCTTTCTCCTATTCTTCCCTTTAAAAAAAAAAAAAAAAAAAAAGAGGAAAGGCGCAGGCAGGAATGAAGAAGAGTAGGGCAGAGGGAGGATGCAGAAGCACCTTTATTGTAGTTGTTCGCACTGGTGGTTTTCCCCTGGACCCAGAACTAGAACTCAGGTGTGTGGCCTGTGTTCCTTCAGAGGCTACTCACCAGCTGCTACTCCACCAGGGCACACCTGCCTCTTCCTTCGTCTTTTAAAGGCGCTGGAAGTAGCCCTCTGGTGACTCAACGGATAAGGCTACCAGGAATAGTCCACATGCATCCCAAGGACCAAGTTTCATGACCAGAGGTAGCAACAAACATGAACAACTAAATAAAAAATGCTTCAAAATTTAAGGCAGGAAGCAAACCCACTCAAAGGTCTCTTTTGGATGGGATGACAGCTCCAGAAATAGGGTCGACTCTGTGACCTGACCATCGAAGTGTGCTTCTCAAGAATTAAAGTCTTTAATCGAAGGTAATTGAGCCTCAACGCCCTTCCAGAAAGAGTATCACAGGTTTCTGAAAAACCTGGCATGTCCCGGTGGTCTAACAGCTAAGTCTGTCACCTCCCGCTGACACACACACATCCCAGGGGACCTGGTTTGCATCCCAGGAGGATAACCAAGATAAACTAAATGAAATAAAATGAAATGCTTCTCTTTCTGCCTGCCTGCTGCTCTCCTTTATTTCTATGTGTACCTTACCTTCCCTTTAAAAAAAAAAAACAAAAACCTGGCTTGATAATTCTCTAGACATGCTCACTAGTTTCATGTGAGGGCAAATCGACACTGAACAAAGTGAATGCCCAAGAAAGGCTTGATCTGCAAGGCCTCCAGGGTAAGGCCCCAAATTACTGCTCCAGTCTTGGCTGCCATTTCCTGTTCTTTTGCCTGTTTGAATCTAAATGTACTGAACGATCTCTATCTCTGAAAATCTGATCATGCTCCTCCCTTTCTCCAGTCACATTTATAAAGCCTACCGATAGTTTCATGTACAGCTCAAATATTTTCCTTTTTAGGAAACTTCCCCAGTCCTCCTGGTTGGATGCCACCTCTACAGCCACTGAATTTACCCTAACACTGATGGACCTTTTTAGGCCCTAGGTCTCTTTCTGTCTGCATTCAGGGTAGAGCGCGTCTCCATCCCTCTCCCCTGCCCCTCTTGCCCAGTCAAGGGACCTGGCATCTCCTAAGTGCTGGAAACTTCTGAAAAGGCAGGAAAAGTAAGTACCCACAGTTGATGTTTGATAGCATACTAATAAACTTAGGATACCTAGGCTGTAGAAGAAATCACTTTATAATGTATCAAAGGCTCATCAAATGGCAAAGTTCTTACGATTAAATACCTGTTAAACCAAAATAAAATTCAAGTTTCTTGTATTTCCTTTGCAAAAAGCTCTACTTTAAAGCCTAGCTTTCATTTTAAATCAAGATTTGAAGTTCCCAATGCTGTAACTTCTTTCTAAATTCAAATTAGATTCCAATTTTTAACTTTGCATAAACCCCCCTCATTTCAGTAGCTATTGCTAAATTTCCCAAAATTCTCAAATCTTCTACTACAAAATTGACGCCGCCACACATGTATTTTCATTAAATGATTGAGACACTGAACACAGACGACAGAATATTTTACCCCTCCCCCAAATCCCTTTAAGTCTCTTAAGAATAAATTTCCATCTTCTGGAACAGCTGAGCTGACCTCAGGCAGTGCCTACCCACTCTCCTGTGTAAGGCTTTTCACATGTCATTCCTCCTTAGCACGCCTGTCTTGGTAACAAACCATGCTCTGTTCGCCTGTCACTCAAGCCCTGTATGTTTCAGTCTTGGTGCAAAGCCTTTTTTTTCCTTTTTCATGAGACCTTCCTGTCAGTGAGGGGTCACAGACCATCAGTACTGCAAGAGACTTCAGAAGCCATTTGGTCACACCCCCTCAATTTTAGACTGATCCATAGGTCAACATGAGGTCACACAGGAAACCAATGGCAGCGCCAGAACTAGAATTCAGATCCTCCAGGACTCAGGGTAAGGCCTTTTTCTTCATAATTCCTTCTTTTTCTTTAAAAATCTACCTCATTTCATATTCCCAGTTAAGAAAGAGAATTAGATTTGAATTCTCAAAAGACCCTACACACGTGTACATTTCCCTCAACAACCAGTTTTTGGTGTGTTTTAACGTGAGCTTACAATTAAAGTCTAATTTAAAAATGTAAGCATACAACTAGGCTTTACCAAAGAGTAACGTGTTTATTTCACTTAAATTCGTAAAAATACTTTTTTGGCAGTTGTCACATAAAATGTCCTACTGTAAAAAAAATTTATCAAAAGGAAAAGCATGAAAAAACAGACCCAAAATGTTAAGATTTTATTTACAAAGCTTCTTTGTTGTACAGAAAGTAAAAATGCTGTTACAATCTCGGTGTAACTGGTAGCCACAGACGGCTGACTCACCAATCACAGCTATCCATGCTACAGCAAGTCTTACATGAAAACCTAACAATGCTTACAATTTTGATGGGGTGATGTCCCCGGGCTTGGTGGTGGATTTCCAAGAGGGACTAAATGGAGGAAGGCGGAATGTCACAGGAACTATTCTTTGGCTCTTTTGGGTGGGTGGGTGTCCTGGGGGTTGTATCACAGCTACCTTTTTTTCTTTTTTTTTTTTTTAAAACAGCTACCAAAATCCACATGAGCAGTCCAACCAATACTGAACAGTTCTTTATTTTTGCAGTTTATTCATCTTCTCCTTCATCATCTGTTTCTCTCTTTCTCTTTTCACCTTTCCCGCTTTCTTCTTCTTCTAAAGAATAACAAAAAATTCACTTTGAGACCATTGGAAGGACATTTTGCCTAAATTACTGCTAATGGAGGTAATGAAGGTTAACAGCAATGAATTTCTTAAAGATTCAAGCTTAATAAGATAGGCAGACTGCTAATTAAATCTGTGTTAAATTAGGTTTTAAAATGCTCCATGAAGGCAGGGACCAAGCAGTAACCACAGTTGTAGCCACAGCAGATTGAGTCCACTGACCAGCAGAGCAGATGCTGGGAGAAAGAAAGAACCACTGGAAAGCAGAGCAAACAGCCCGGTACTTTCAAAACCTACACAAGTGTAAGGCTCTATACAACGAGCACTAAAGAAAGAAATGGCATTTCACGAGTTTGGGCTGTAATGTAGAAAAGAGTAACACTGAAAACAAAACAGGTGCTATTTATATGTCTAGCAAAAATAAAAATTGAGTCGATATTTAAGATGCAGTAGTCCAACTAAAGTGTGGGACTGGCATCTGGGCCTCCTGACCTCACACAGGCATTCTCAGTCGCTGCACAGCAGAGGCAATGACAAGGCTGCCAACGCCTGTGAGGATCCCCAGGGCCAAGGGCATTGTATTCTTCCCGGTGGCTCCAAATTCTCAATCAGCCCACCCACCTCCAATTTTAGCTGAGAACAAAGTGCATGCGTTAGACCCACCTTCATCCTCATCCTCGTCTTCATCCTCGTCGTCTTCATCTTCATCAATATCATTTCCAAATTCTTCTTCCTAAAGAATGGCAAGTCACACCATTGTTAGATTAATTCTGCCAAGTTGCAAAGTATAAAAACATCTCACTTGTCAATAAATTTAATAATTCATCAAAAGTGTAATGTTTTTATCTTAATGTACTGATATCTGATTTTTCTTAGACCTTAATTTGAAACTTTCTTTAAAAAATTGCCTTTCAGAAATAAGCATTTTTATTTGCTAAACATGTTTAATTAGTAAACAACTTGTAGTGGACAGTCAAATTATTTTAAAACCTGAATTCAAAGCAGGTTTGGACAAAGATGTATATATTCCCATTCTTGTATCTTTGTAGAGCCAAGTACTATGTCTAGTAGTATTCAGTAAGCAGTCTATTTAAGATTTATTATAAAGAGACAGCTATAATCAGATTTATACTATTTTAATCAAAAGTATAATTTCCTCAGAAGGCTGTTATCTTTCTTTCATTTTTAAAATCTACACTTGTTCTAAGTGCAAACAGGAAGTAGGGCAGCAGTGTGCTGACCTCCTCACTGACATCATATTCGTCCTCTTCCCCATCTACATCATCCTCTTCATCATCATCTTCATCCTCTTCTTCATCAAATTCTTCCTCTTCACCAAACTCCTCCTCCTCCTCATCTTCTCCTGAGAACAGTCCAAAACAAATACATTCAATATTCCTGATGGTCCATGAGGCATACCTGCCTAGCTGTTGGGGCGCTCTGGCTTGGCCCCAGAACAAATGCTGGGCTACAACAAGAGCAGGGAAAACCAGAAATCCACCAACTCAGTGACCTCTGCCTGACTGCTATAAAATCCAAAGTCAGGAGTCCTGGTGGACTGCACTGTAATTCTGCTGTAATGATAGCGTCGGGGACCTGAACGAAATGAGGAAGAGGAGGGAGGGGTATGTATGTATAAAATAACATCAGTCAGCAACAGAAACAAAGTTAGTTTTATACTATTATGTCTACCTTTATGTAATAAAAAATAAGCTCCTTTTTGGGGGTTCAGGGTACTGCCACAAAGCCAGCTGCCAGTCAGAGACGGTGGGAGTTGCTTCTGTTGACTTCCTCCTCTTAAAAGACAGTAAGTTCTAAGAGGACAAGAATTCTGGTTTTTCTTAAAAAACATTTTTCTCAGGACCCAAGTAGAGTACCAGGTAGATCAATCACCTTGAAGGAACACAGGTCACATACCGCTGGGTTGGAGTCCTGGGCAGGGGAAAACAACCAGTGACTACTAAATGATAATGCTTCTTCCACCTCTCTTCCTGCCTGCCTGCACCTCTCCTTCGAAAAACAAAGAACAAAAAACCCAACTATTTCCCTGGCAAAGAAGCAATGCTTAAATACTTCTTGCCTGATTTTCGCTCTCACGAACTGCCCTCTTCCCTCTAAGGAATCCCTTTACAGGCTCCTACGTAGTTGGAAGAGACAACAGTAGAGACAAGTGCCACAAAAGATCTAAGGAAGGGGATGCCTGAGGATGCATAGGAATCTAATGCAGTTTGCAGGCGTCAGGAGATGCTTCCTGAAGTGCTGGCAATGCTGTTAGTAGAGGTAAGTAGGCAGTACCCAAGAAAGGGTTTGGAAAGGGCTAGGAGCCAGAAAGGAATGAGACAATGGTCCTGCTAGTAAAGCATGAACCACAAGCACTTCAATGGGATGGAGCACAGTTCCAGCTCTCCAGAGGCTCCAATTTCATGACTAGCTAACAAACCATTCTGACAAATCACTTGAAACACTTCAGTGTCCCAAGAGTTTATTATACTTAAACAGAGGTCACAAACTGGAAGTTTAGTGGATTATCTATGTGCATGCATGTACATTATCTTTCTCAACAGAAAGAACACTGATTATTTTATCAGGACTTTTGAAAGGCAGAAACTGAGTCCACTGGATGTTCTGCCTGCTTACCTTCATCTTCATCCTCATCATCCACACCATCCACCTCGGCATCAGAGTCAGGGGCCTCGCTGTCCTCTCGGTCATAGCCATCCAAGTAGGTCAGCTGAGGCAGGAGTTTGAAGACACTCTCTCGGTAGTCATTCAGGTTAGTGACATCACAGTTAAACAGATCCAAGCTTTTCAGACATCCCAACTCTTTCTGAATAAAAGGGTCAAGAAACACACTTCCTAAACCAAAGAAATAAAAACAACAAAACCCATCTCCTGAAGAGGTAAAATTCTAGGCTCTGTGTTCAGTTAGCTACCATTCAGTCTGTACACAGGAAAACATTTCAAGTTCTCTGTAGTCTTTATATTAGGCCACTACATTTTCATTAGTCCTTCCCGTCTCTATAAACCCTCTAGAGACTGTCTTTTCTGGCAACATTAGACTTAAATATGACTTTGAAATTATTGTTTATTACAGTGGAATCTTTCCACAGTGCAGAAAAAAATCAAATGGTGTTTACTAAATTTGGTTCAAAATTAAGTTTTAACATTTGCATGATCAGATGGCTAATTAGAATTTGCATAGTTTTCCGTTTTCTGGGGTGGTGGTGTGGGGGAAATCCAATCAATCAAGCAATCAAATCTCAAGGTGCTTGAGATTTCTGCTTGGGGAGGGTCGTGAAACACTGGAGAACAGAAGTCTAAATACAGGCTGGGGAGAAGGAAGGACTCAGTGGAACTTCTGAAGTGAGAAGCATCCTTTTTTCTTCTTTCTATTATGGAGTAAAATTACTCCTAGTAAAATTACTCTGATTTTATAGCTTGAAAGTTTGTTGCAATACTCTGTTTGGAACCTTAGTTTCATCTAAAATAGTTAAGCTCTAAAAAACTTGACCCAAGAAGTTTCCTTAACTAACCAAAGTGCATAGGAAAATGTACATGTATTTCACTCAGATCTTCATTTACTTTTGTATCAGTGTACTAGTATTTCAGCCCTAGCTCTATTAAGATTTGACTAAAAGTAAATTAAAGGGATTAGGAGGACAGAGGTAATATACAGGCATATAAAGAGGTAACAACAGGTGACAGACCCACATAGGCAGAAGAGGGGCAAGTTCATTAAAAAACATTTATATATATATATATATATGTATGTGTATGTGTATGTATGTTTGTGTATGTGGTGTGTATGTATATATATATATATATAAACACACCTGCTATCTTTTAGAATGGGGAGCAGTCAGTCCAGAGGGCATAGGACTGTATGGCCTACAAAGCCTAAAAAGTAAGAGGAAGGGCTGATGACTCCTGCACTCAAAGAACCTGTACCTTCCTGACCACAGAGGTTCCCAGTTTTATCCTCCCTGAGCAGCCTGTGGGAATAGAGCCAGAGCCAGTAAGTAACACAGAGCACAATTTCAGCGACAGGTAACTATACTCAAACAAGTGTACAATAATCCAGAGCTTGTGGAGCAAATAATGCCCTTATGTAAGGGAGTCCCTGAGGTTTTTATTTCATTGCAGTAACTTTGATTTTACACATTAAAAGAAATTCTTATGTGTAGGTTCCCTATTCCTAAGACATATGTCAATACACCCCGCCCTCCACCAAGTCACCAAGTGTTCTTCACCATTTCCAGTGGGCTCCACATCACTTGGCCCCTTCACCCCATCCCAGTCCCTGTTGATAACCTCAGTTCTGTTGCAAGTATCCACGGGTGGATTTTGTTTCATTCCTTCCTTTCCCCTGAGGTTTTAAGAATGCTGTCCTAGACTTTTTAATCGTAAGGAGACCTGCTTTTATGTTGCATAGTTTTCAGATTAGGCTTCTGACTGGGCAGGCCGCGACCTTCAGAAACCCAGGTATCACTTCTTGCCAAAGGGAAAAAACTGCTGAAATGTCATCTTAGACAACAAACTACCATGCTACAAACTGTTTTCTCCCCAAAGGGGAGCTTATATCAGCTAATATGCAACCACAAGCAAACTTAGGCAACTTCTCTATCAGCCATCCCAGTACACAAAGCTTCCAAGGCTCTGTTTCTGAAACTCATTAATAAGAGTCTGAGATATTTTTTTTTTCTTGAGAAAAGACACATTATTAAAAATTTGTATATGCCAAACAGTATGCTAGAAAACAAAGTGAAAGCAAATAAACAACAAAATCCCAGTAACTATGGTATTCTAGAATTGTTTTAAAGCAGTAAAATTATGCTTTAAGGCCTAAAATATACAGATTATTCAGGATCCCAATGTAAAACACATAAATACTTACGCTTAAAAAAAAAATTACAACTTTACCATACTAGAATGTGGCCTAAAACTAATAGGCTAGCCATTATAAACAGTAAACATTTTATTAACAATAATTTTGCTTGCCTTCTTAGAATTTAGAAGGGCTTTGGGGGATGGTTTGGATGGCCCAGGTCTCTTAAAAAAGGTGTCCAAGGAAGTTTGAATTGATGCCTTCTTTGTCTCTCGTTAATGTCCCTGTAGCAAGTAGAGGCATTCACAATCATTGCATTGACTGTAAGAACTGGGCTCACAGTAGACGGTGTTCAAAATGTATGTGGTTAATGAGAATGAGGATGGTGTTTTTTCCCCCACTTAAAAATACTTTCAGAAGTCAAAATGGACCCAACCTTTCCCCCCTTTACCGTCTCCTATACTTTTAATTTTATTCTAAGTTATAACTTCAGGAGCCCACATAGCACCCAGGAATCTGCACACGAAGTACAGGAGAACAGTGGGAGATCAGGCTTTTCCAGATAGACAGCCCTGTCTGTCACTGGTTAATCAAGTGTGTGACTCTGGACAAGGATTCAGGCTCTGCCAAGACTCAGCTTCCTCGTGTGTAAAATGAGGGCCATGCCATTTCTGTAAACTTTGTAGAAATGTTTGAGGATTACTAATGAGGTAATATACAGTGTATGGAAGGTATCAGGTTCTCCAAAAACCGGTTAACCACAACAATAATTATTTCTCATTCTTCTTCACCATTCAGGGTACTGAGACTTTCACAGTCACAAAAGGGCCCTTATACCACCAACCAGGTCAGAACACCCCAACAAACTTATCCCATAACAATGTTTGCTTTTGCTCTACCTCCATGTGCTAGGACCCTGAAAAAGGCATCTGTTAAAGTCCAAAGAAGACTCAGGTTCCAAGAGAATAGAGCAGTAGCCAGGGATCTAGCATGAAAAGGTATGCTTGGTACTCTGTTTCAGAAAAAAAAGTGCTCTTTTGCTTACAGTGATCCCAAATTAGGCCTGTCATTAATGCACGAACAATAAAGGCTCAGTGTAGTCATCTGACTGGGAGACTCTCACAGCACTTCATTTAGGGCACCTGCAGGAATTCTGAGCTTAGGTAGATGTGGGTATGGAATAAATTTGTAGGTAAGATAGGTCCCATGGCAATTGAGAAATTATTTAATAATCTCTTTACCTGGTTTCCTCATCTCTAAAAAAGGACAGTTATTCTCTCTCTGAGTTGTATGGGGGATACAATGGCACTGGTTTGGAGAAAAAGAATAGAACTAATAAAAATAAAGGGGCACCCCCATCCCCAGCCCAAGTATCCGAGTAGCCCTATAACAGGAAAAAGGAACAAAATTCATGGAGCATAGGTAAGAAGCAGGCTCCCAACATGTATGAGAAATATGTTTTTAAAAGATCCACCTTAGTGAAATGTAAAACAAAGGGAATTGGTAAAAGGTGATTAAATCTACATTGGAGAAGAGCCTCAATTTATTAGGAGGGAAAAGACCCTATAATTCTGGCGGGATTCTTCCATTAAAAGTCACAATTTAACTCTATCTTGTTGTGAAATAGCAACAGAGCATGTACAAATGATATGAAATCCAAATATTTTAATAATATGCAACATCAAAAAAGACAACAGAAATTAGGTTCTGTTCTTCTGGATCCTCAAAGATAGCAGCCAGTTACCTGATGTTTAGCCTGTTCCCAATTACTGATTGCAAGTCCAGCAGAAATACTGACATGTATCCCAATAAATACAAAAAAGTCATAGGATTCTTTGGGTAATATGAAACAAGTTCTATTAGCCTTATTAAAATAGAATTCTACTGCTAAGTCAATTTTATAGAATGAAAAATTTAGGGAACTCACTGAATAATCTTGAAATTTCAGGTGACAGCCTGCGGGTCTCTCTACACCCTGTATTAACCCCTGCCTCCAGAATTCTTATCTAGCTACCGACTCCCACATGGACTGGACCCCATTAGCACAGCTTCCCAACTTACAAAGCAAATTAAGTATATTACCTTATTTCTATTATCGGAATTGTAAGTGAGCTAAGAAATGCAGGGATTATTATCCTCCCTGCTTTATAAGTGAGGAAACTGAGGCCCAGAGAGAAGAAGCAATTTGCCCAAGGTCACACAATAAGTCTATAACCCCAACAGCATTTGGCACTTAAACTTAACTTTCCAAAGCTTTAAACCTAGTAAGACTGAGGAGGATTTGGGGATTCTCATGCAAAACCTTAGATGACAGTGACCCAGCTAGAGCACAAGAGCAGGGATTACAAGGCTGAGTACTCACTGGCGTTGTCCTTGACTATTCCATCTACAGACAGATACGCCACCCAATACAAATAGCTTCTGAAATAGTGTGAACATATAAAATAACCTAGCCAGTCTACGGAAAAATTAAGATAAATGCTTAAGCTTTGATAATCAATATATGAAATTACAAAAGAAAGAAAAGAAAGAGAAAGACTGATTCATTTGGGGGGAAAAAGTCACCACAGTATCAGGTAGGGAGAGAAAAGCCACAGGAACACATGTAACTAGAAAGGCCCTGTTCTTTACCACTAGACTCCTTCTATAAAAAACTACTGCAATAAAATCACCACTTTCTCTACCACTTTTTCCAATTATTTCCCTCATTATAAAGAATTATGAAAATGAAAATGACCAATAACTCCTGGTTTCCAAATTCTCACTCACTCACCAAAGGTTCCAAGGTGCTGATATCTTTCAGTTTATTTCCACTTAAGTTTAGATGTGTGAGATTTGGAAGGTTTTCTGCTAACATGTCCAGACCTCCAGAGATTCTATTGTCACTGAGTTCAAGCTGCAAAGAGAAAATTCATATGTACACACACAAACAAAGAGAGAAACAAATGTTACAGTATTATAAATAGTAACTACAATTCTTAAATACTTACCAAGATCAAACAATCTTCTTCTTTTCTGGGTCCTGGACTTTGAACCCAGTTCCTTGCACTTTATATGGCCTGCACCATAAGCCACCTTAGCCTCCTGGGTGTACCTAATGATCTCTATTTCTGGTAGGGCGGATGTGCTCATTGTTTGATTAAACCCAGAGAACTAGTTTAAATATCCCAGCAACATTTGCGAGCAGACACAGGATTGGATGAGAGAGCTGTTTTCTTAACCAGCTGCTACTTTTTTAAGTTTGCATTAGAACTGCCCTAACATCAGTGAATATACTTTCTAATGTAAAAAGTGGGTCAAAGCGAATTAGAATTCTTTGAGAAGTTGTAATACTCTATACGTGCCAGGAAGGGTAAATGGTCTGTGCATTCTAAGAAGCTAATCCTGTGTGCCAAGCAAAGCTCCAAACGCCCACTTTGAAACCTAATCTGGTTCTATACAGTGGTGACACACTGTGGGGCTTGACATCTGGAAGCCATTGGGAATGCAGCTCTGAAGGCCACAGGAGTGGGACTGACCACAACAAAAAGGTCCTTAAAGCTCCATGACCTCAGGAAAGGAGTGGGGCAATAGCACCAGGGTTGACAAAACCAACTCCCCAGAGGCCAGCCACTTCTTGCATAAACCTAATCCTTATAAGAACCTACTCTAATTTCTTAGCTGCAAGTCAAGTAGCACAGCAAGTGTATGCCAACAAAGGCATGAGCCTTCACCAAGGAATATTAATCAGTCTTGAAAAATTAGGTAGTCAAAAGCATCTAATTCAAAGTCTTCATTTAGCAGATGAGAAAACTTAGGCCCTGTAGCTGGTTTCGATTCTTTGTTTTAAATGCCAACAATGGTAACCAACTGTATGTAACCCTTATATGGCACTTAAGTGTTCAAAGTACCAGCGATATATGAACTCATTTGATTTCACAATAACCTTATGGCACAGGCAGACTTTTTAATTTTTTAACCCCATTTACAGAGGAGGAAATTGAACTACAATTTAATTTCCCCATGATTGCACAGCTATTGCAGTGGTGAACTTATGATTTCAGGCCAGGCAGGCTAGTATTAGAAGAATATACACCCTCCCCCATCATGCTAGAAAAGGATAAAAACTTCACATAATTTCATCTTTGGCATACAATGAAATGAACTACATATTGAGTATAGAGGAAGCTTAAAAATTCAAATATTTGTGGAATGAGTTTAAAAGACAATTCAAGGCACACCCTGGTGGTTTAGGCTTAAGTATGTGATTGGGGCACAGTTCATGTAAAGTTCAAGTACCTAGGTTCACAACCCCACCTGGGGGAGGTATGGAGTGGGAGTGGGGAGGGAACAACTAAAAATATGAATAAACAAACACTTCCTCCTCTCTCTTCTTGCCTGCCTGCCTACTTGCCTTCATTCTTGCCTGCTCCCTTCCTCTTTAAAAAGCACAAAAAAAATTCAAGCCCAATGTTGAAATGTTATTAATCTTTTTAGACATTTAAACATTTCAAAATTTGCTTCATCCAATGAGATATTCCAGTCATTATCTAGGTATGGTCTAGATTTAAAAATAAAAGTCCATAATCAACAAAGACTCAAGAGCGAGCTTTGAGATTTTAGTAAATCAAAATAAAAACAGGTTACTTCTCGTTTGATTAGAATATCACATAAAAGTAATATTCATATCCTTTCAAAGTAAATAGGGAGTAGAGATAACAAGGCAATCTGCCAACGCATTTAGTGGTATATTTAATTTCAAATGTAATCTATGTATAAATTTGGGAAACCTTGACATTTATACACCAGAAATATTTCCAGAATCTATGTTAAACAATCTGTGCTCTAAAAATAGGAAAATAAAGTCCCTATCAGTTGTGAGAATATCTAATCTGCTTTTAAGTTTGATTTATAGATCTCTCCATTCTTCCCTGACTAACACTAAAAGGTAAGTGATTAACAAGACTTTAGAACAATCCGATAAAGGCATCTATAGTGAGGGTCACCATACACTGACTTTCTGAATAAGCCTGATGGTATATAGATCACATTAATTCAGGAAAATTTATCAGGATACTAGCAAAATAGAAAAGAATACAAACTGCACCAGGGATCTGTCGGCATCAAGTTTAAGTTAACAGGTGCTACAAAGCCATCCTATGTTAAACTGGGGCTAATCAGAGCTTCCAGTGTCAAGTATTACACTTGAACCTCTAAAGAAGACACTCATCAAAAGGGAAAATTTACAAATCTAAATATACCAGAATTCTTTCTGATAGGACGCAAAGTCACCTAAAATTCCTAAGGACTCCCTGAGCATTTTTAACTAAATAAGGCAAATGAGCAAAGCATTTCTGCTTTTTAATTCATGCATTTACTTAGTCAAAAAATAAGTCCTTCTCAGGACTCAAACAAACTATTGGAACAGTCTACTTGCTTTAATCTGATTGTACTTTTGTTTAATGGGTCAACTTCAATCCCTCAGTGAAAGAACACTAAAGCAGGGGAGAATTCTGCAACACTTACATGATTACATACCTTTTCCTATGTAATGGAAGAGGTACTGAGCTAGGAAATAGGAGACATGGTTTCCAGTTTTGGCTCTGGCACTAACCACTTCTGTGAGTGGTCTCAGGCAAATCTACTCTTACAGGCCAGGCCTACTGCTGTGACTATAAAATAAGGGGCTCGGCAAGGAGGTCACAATTTCTTCTTGCTCTGACTTCTGGGGTTCTAAGGCAATGTAATGTGCAAGGACAGGAAAAAACATTTTTCTGGAGTTGTTTTTACTTGGGGGTGGTGGTGGGGTGGTAGTAGAGTTGGGGGTAGGGAACAATTCGTTATAATTAGACCAAAAAAGCAATAAACCATCAGCTAGGATTGGGAAATAGTCATTTTGTTACAATAAATTCTTGTTATCGGTCACAACATATTTTAAACTTTCCAGTCACTAAGAATTACGTAATAGGTTTGAGCTATCATGGACTACAAAACTGTTTTATTTAAAATTGACCCTTAATCAACACAAATAAGACATGGAGTGGGGGAAAACTTAACTCCTAAATCAGATCATATAAGAACAGAATGTAGTTAACCTAACAATAACAATCAACAAGTAATAAATTATTCACAAAATAATTATTCTCCATACTGCTATATATTCAACATCCAATATGCATCATTCCCAAACATTGCAGCAATTCTGCAAGGCCAGGTGATATTACCAGTTTACAGGTGAGGAAATTGAGCCTTACAGAGATTAAGAAACCCACAGAAGATCACCCATCAGGGAAATGGTAGAGCTGGAATTCAATCCCGTATCTGCCCAATTCCAAAGGCCCTGTGCTCTCTGCTACACTAAATGCTTCATGAAAGGGAAAATCATACAGCCTTCCTTCCCAGGATGGTTCTCTTTTGCTATTAAATAAAAAGAACTTACCTTTTTCAATTTAGGTAGTTTGGGGAGATTTGAAACTGAAATCAAGGATACATTTATTAAACTGAGGAACTCTAAGTTCACAAATTCAGCTGTTAAGCCCTCAATTTTCCCACCATTTGATTTGCAGTTGTCCAGCACGAGCTCTCGAACCTGTGTGCAACAGAGAAAAGGACACAATTTCAAAAACATACAGAAAACAAAGAATAAAACAAAAACTCCAACCCTAAATACCAGCAAAAACACCCACATATAGTGGGGGCAGCCTCTACTCCAGCTTAGCCAGCTATAAATAAATGAAAAATGATTAAGCCTTTAGTAATACTATACTAATAGATACCAAGGTGGAATGCTACACCATAGTATAAAGATTTAAACTCTTTACTTTCCAGAGACAGAAACCACAGTTCTCAAAATGTAAGTAAGAAAACTACAACGCCTTTATTCCTTTCCCTTGTCTCCTGAATGATTTTTATATAACTACAAATGCAGAGTGAAGATATCCTTTTATAGGCGGAGTCCACCTCCAGGCCCTGGAGGCTGACACACAGAAAAAAGGAAAACTTTCCCTTCCTAACCTAGAAGGTTTTTATACCCTGCCCAATTCCATTTCCGGGTTTTTAAATCTTTACTAAGTTTGTCTTGACAGAGGAAGGCATCAAAATGCATGAGGCCTTAATTCAAAATAAAGATCAATGTGGGTTATATATGAGAAAAGTGTCTCCAAGGAGAACTGTTAAAAGACATTAAATTAGGTTCCTTTTCATAGGCCACAAAATCTCTTTTGGAGATCCTGAAATTCAGAATTCAAATCCATTGAAGAGTATGTCTGAAGATTCTAAATGGTGATTACTTAATAATCTACTGTATGTAGATTGTGTGACTGCCTACCATGAAGATTCTTACAGTCATTGGTGCCCTGTGGTTGACTCTGAAACCTGCAACTTTTTAACATGTTATGATCAATTTATAGCAATGCAAATTACAATATTAACTGTCAAGGGCATTCTTGCAGTGAATCTACCACCTTTAATAGCATCAATGTACATGTATATCGAAGTAAGATGCTGATAATTCTTAAGGATAGAGGCTAGTAACATCTTCATCCTCCCTTATAAACCCCCAAAAATGGTGCGCCCTGCTGGAGCAGCAGTTAGGACCTCTGAAGGCCACTAAACACAAACCCCTGCGTTCTGAGTTCCGGGTCAGGGGAAACACCAGTGTGAACAATTAAATGGAAAGAATAAAATGCTTCCTCCTCCTCTCTTCCTGCCTGCTTGCCTACTTGCCTTCATTCCTGCCTGCACCTTTTCCTTTAGAAACAAAACAAAACCCAAGAATATTACTCTAGTAATTGCTCTCATTTGAGAACTTACACCACACCCTCCTCCCCCAATTATAGAGAATGAAACAGATTTAGTCACTAATACCCACAGTACCACAGCTTCTCATTCATTTCTTCACTACTCTCACTACTTATCTACTACTTCCCTTTCAGAAGCCCTAGTGTAGAGCTGCATGCAGGTCAGTTATACCATTTCTTACTTTCTTTCCTTCCTTCCAATTTTCTCCATATTTCTAATAAAAACCAGCACCACTGAAAAGTTCAGGTCAGCTGAGAAGAGGTGGACTCTGGATTCACATGCCTATGGTTGGGTCCTGGCTCTGCCACTTTACAACCCATATGACTGTGGACAAGCCTCTCTGTACCACATTTGGAAAGTGGAGATAACAGTGCCCATCTTAGGGAGGAGTTATAGAGTAGCACGCAGGCCACACTAAATGCTACAAAAGTAAACTCCAGCAAAAGGGAGAATGACAGGGACTTCTGTTTATTCATCTGTACCATTTCCCCCCTAAAACAAGCATGTATTTTTCTTTGTATTAAAAAGTAAAACCAACAAACCATTTGGGGCGGCGGGGGGGGGGGGGTCACCTAAGTAGTGTATTGCAACAAAACTAAAATGTTCCATTTGGTTTGGGGTATTCTCTGACAGAGAACCAAAAAAATATTATACCAAACACTTAACATGTCAAAAGCCGAGCGAGGAAGAATCAGTCACGTGAGTTGATCATAATGGCCCTCTTAAACCCTTTTGTCTCTTAGTTCATTGCCTAAAATTACCTGTTGGACAGTTCTCCCAACTAGTCATCAAAAATCATTGAAATCTTGCTGTAAATGTGAGTTAGAATAGTTTGTTGAATCAAATAGCATAACAGAAATCAAGAAGCAGAAACGAGGAAAACAAGATGATGTTAAAGTGGTTCAAAATTGCAGTTAGTTGTTGGGTATGAAGACAGAAAGGAGTTGAGGCTCTGATTTAGAGAAATGGGAACTAAGCTAGACAGAAATAAAGGAATAGTTTTTTGAGAGAGGATGTAATGAAGACCATGAGTAATACTAAGTTTAAGATTCCAAGTGAACTTTCCACGTTTATGGAATTCAGGGGAGGTCTAGTCTGTGAATCCTGTATTTGGGTATCATCAGGGCAGAGGTAATAGTGGCAGGATAGAATTCCTAGGAAGGGGATCAAGGATAGAACCTGGAGAGCCTGCAAAGCAGACCTGAGAATCAGGAATGGTACCCAAAGGTAAAGCATTATATATTCAAACCCCAGAAAGGCTTCTGAAATAAGGGACAAGTTGTAACTGGGGGAGAATTTGATTGAAAATGTCAGGAAACAACTTAAATGCCCATCAACAAGAGATACACTGTGAAAAGAAAAATGTACAGAACATATGTACTAGATGACCTTTTTACTTTTTCATATGCACATAAAGTCTCTCAGGAATAATGCCTACAAGAGGTAGTACAGGAGACTTTTCTATGTCTATTTAGTAGCATTTCAAAGATGAGGACATTACATTTTTTTTAAAGAAGGTGGCACACCCTGGTGGCATTAACAGTTTGGTCGATCTCCTTCAGCAGACCACAATCCCATTACATTGTCACAGGGACCTGAGTTAGCGTCCAGGGTCAGGGAGAACCAAGATGAACTAAATAAAATTAACGAATTTTTTTAAAAGGGTAAAAAAGTCACTATTACACTTTTAAGCTTCATCACACTTCATGATGGCAGGTCCTGTCAAGCCACCATGATATCCCAGTTTGAGGAAAGCCTTCACAAGTGCTGAATGAGGCAAAAATGGTCGCAGGTTTGCGAGAGCACATCATACCTTCACAGGGACTGCAGGGGACAGAACAATGATGAAATACAGATAAAACTTAGATATAAAGAGATCCTACTTTCTGATTATAAGCATAATCACATTAATGCAAAGCATATTAATGTCTGTGTACCCTTCTAATCTTTATTTGTAATTTTAAATACAGATGAGATAAACTCTACTACATAGCATATTTTTACAACTCGACTATTTTTAAGGGTTAAATAAATAATATGGGTATACTATAAATTACTTTATAATTCTGTTGAAAATTTCCAATTTTCCCCATCACATATTATGCCATGATATACTTTTATGTCAAATTCCTTCTCAAACTAGAATTGCTTCCTTACAATCTATTGCTAGCTGAAAGAATATGCTTCAAGTTTGAATCTGTTATTGAGCTATAAAGTTCTTTATTTCAAATGGCAACTCTTTTTAACACTGTAAAATTATTTTTCAATTTGACTTTTAATTTTATGATCTTTCTTGATATATGGAAACTAGGTATTTGCGTTTATTTCTTTTTCGCAAAAGATGTTCTACCCTAAGCAAGGGGGGGAAAAATGAAAGAAACCATGTCAAATATAATCAGCAATAAAATTGTTCAACTACAAGAGGTGATAAAAATGCTTACTAAAAAAAGAGATATTTGATGCCCTGGTAAAGCAGTGGTTAGTTAAGTCAATCGCCTTCAAAGAAGCAAGCCACATATCCCTGGGTTTGAGTCTGGGGTCAAAAGGAAGCAACCAGGGTGAACAAGTAAATAAAAATGAAAAATCGAGTGCTTCTTCCTCCTTTCTTCCTACCTGAACCTTTCCTTAAAACAGGAAAGATATTCTACTCTAGTTGGAGGTGAGACAGCTCTTCCTATGGAGAAGAGAAGGACAAGACAGGTAAAGTGTGAGTTTGTAAGTGGGAGAGCAAGAAATTCAGGAAATGAATACCTGAGACCTTTAATTTTCCCCATGAGTAGGAGGCAACAGAATTTACTGGGGTGAGTATGGCAGAAGGTTTTCCAGCTAAGCAGAGAAGGCATGGCCCTTGACTTTTTCAGGAAGGCTGAGGATGCAGCAAAGAAACACACTCCCCTCAGAACAAAGCTCGAGAGCCACTGGAGGAAAACAGCGCAGAGCAGAGTGGAAATTACTGCAAAAAGTAAGAGACCTCACCAGGGTCCACTGAGCACTGTACCCCCGGGTAAGGGTCTAGAAAGCCTGACGTCTAGCCTTCCAGCATGTTTAAAATGCCACAGCATTTGGGATAACTAAGCGCACTCCATTCCCAAATTCCTTCCTAAGCATGAAGGGATCCAGACAGCCTTTCAAGAGGGATAGTAACTTTGAAAGAAGGTACACAGGATAATAGGGAAGGGAGCATATAACCTCAGTCACTCAATCTAGATCCAGAATAAACAGGAGATTCTAATTTAAGAAAATAGCCCTAGTTTCTTCTTATGTTTCACAGCCTCCCAGGGCTATCTAATAAGGAGGAAGGTTGGGCAGGCACTTAAAATATTTCTGTGGATAACTTAGGGAGCAATTTGGTTCAAGATAGAATTAGCTGCAATCTCAAAGACAGATGGTTTCACTTTTGAGGCCAAATCCACTTATTCATCCTTAATTCTCCACTCAATTAGCCTTTTCCCAAACATGAATTTAAAATAAGCATTTAAAACAAAATTCCATAGTATTTCCTATTTAACGCCTACTTTTGTTTTCTATCACTATCAGCCAAACACTAACGCTTTCTATATTGCCTTTTCATTGAAAATTTGAACTATACTCTATCCAAGTTGGGAAACTGGAGCTAGGGGCGCCAGGGGAGATGAGATTTTCCTTTTATCATCTCCAACTTGCTCATACTTCTCACTCCCAGATTACTGTAAAGAAATTTTACCAAACTGGTTGAGTGGCCTTCCCCAATTATAACAGCTGTTTCTGACATAAAGGAGAGGAGAGGTTATAAATGAGTTAAAGGACATTTGGAGTTATCAATTATTTTAATTAAAATATATATTATTGCAGTGAAATAATTGTAGAAAGAAAAAGCTTAACTCCTGCCACTGCTGCCAACTTTGCCCTTTTTGTTAACCCATGTTCAAACCTTCTACCCTACTACTACTTTAAATGAATATTGTCAAAAATGTTAATAGACCAGATTTATGAGTGATTCTGAAATGTTTATGTGGCAGAACAGTGGGCATGAAAGAAGGAAATACTCATATCCTACTGGGTGAGTTAAAAGGAACCATTTTGAAAAGCGTTCGGCAGAAGACAAGATGGTCAATTCAGTACTATGTAAAATAGCGAAACACCTTCTAACCACCCCCAGGTGGTAGCTCAAATTATGATCTATGCAGACAATAACAAAAAAGCTATAAAATAGTGATTCAGAAAAATAAAGATGTTTACGGTTTTACCTGTGTGCACGCATATATGTATATAGCAACAAGATACATATTCATAACATGATCTGAGTTTGGAAAAAATGAAAACACACCAGAATGTATAGATGGTAGTATGGACATGTATGTGTTTTAAGATTTCTGTTTACTATTTTTTGGCTTATCTGTTTCTAATTATTTTTCAATGGAGATGTGTTACTTATATAAGGAAAAGCAATCAGAGTATTGCATTGAGTTCAAAATCACATCCCAACAGACACAATACAATGGATGCAAAAGCTGGGGGGAACTGTGAAAACAGAAATTTTTACAGTAAACTTGGACTAAAGGAAACATATTTTTATTTATGGGATATGAAATGTCTCACTCTAGCACACAGCCCAGTGTTTTATGAGCTTAGATTATAAACCTTCAGTTTAGTTTGTTAAATCTTGCCTCTGGTTAGAACCTCACTCACTCCACTAGTCTGTGTATCCCTATCAAAGTCCTCGGGAGAGTCTTACTCTATCCCACAATGTTGGGTGGATCCCAGGATACAGTGTGAACGCCCCTCTATTTTGTATGGGTGAACTGCAACCCAGGGTTCTGAAGCTCGAGGCAATGAATAGGCTACTCCTGTTCCCTCGCACTCCTCTTCCAGGCTCTGGCAAACTGCGACAGAGCCAGTGGGTTCTGCAGGCTAGTGTTGTCCAACACGGTACCTCTAAGGCAGTAGAGGTTTTCAACTTTGGACAGTGAAACAGACAAAGTGACCTTTTAATTGTAATTAAATTCACAAGATTCTCTCTGTCTTTGGTCAAGAGAGTAAGACCCAAGATGATTACTTGAAGACTGAACACGTGTACATACACAAATTTTTAAAAGCAATATACTTCACCTAGGAAACTTTCCATATAGTGACAAGAGCAGCTCTATGGTTTAACCTGGAGGGAGCAATTGTCGTTTCCTTTTAAAAGCACTTTCATTTGAGCACATACAAAAAGCCCCAATCATAGATTTTATATGCTCTTTGAAGATTGGTATGCTTTTCTTTTGGGCATTTTGACAAAACTCAATCACTCCACATTCTATAGATCTGTGACCAAGCGTAATACCGCCAACGTGTGCAATGAGTAACTCCGCAAGGCACGAGCACAAACTTCAAGTTTTGGTGTGAAGTGGCTAAACCCACTAGATGCCAGCAGGTGGCCAGCACAAAATGTCTGACTGACGTCGGGAAGGGACCCACGCGGTCAAACCGCAATCCCAAAACCCGGGGGGCCGAGCTGAGACGCCCACCCCTTTGGTCTCTCCAGGGCCGCGTGGACCGGGCTGTCGCGCACCCATTTTGTGGTGACCTCAGGGACACAAAACCTCGTGCACATCAGGCAAACCCTAGTGGGCGAATTTCCACAAGTTGACAACTTGTTACCCATGGCTCCCTGACTGCACAAACGCGCCGGCGCGGGCCGGGGCGAAAAGGCTCCCCGCGGCCCGAGGGCCACTCACCCGAGGAGGGAATGGCACGGGCCCGGCCGCCCCGCGCGAGGGCCGGCAAACAGGGCCCCGCGCCCGGCCGCGCGTCGGGCTGGAGAAGAAAGAGGCGGTTGTGAGAGGTCCGCCCGCCGCCCCCGCAGTCGGCCGCACAGCAGCACGTGCAGAGCTGAGGCCGCCCGGGCCCCGGCTCATGGCCCCGCAGGAGCGGCCGCCTGGCGTTGCCCTTTTAAGAAGAGGGGAGGGAGCCGGCGGCGCGCCGGAGAGGAGAGGAGTCGGCGGGCGCCGGAGCGCGCGGCTCCCGCCCGTGTAAGCCGAGCCCGGCCTCCGCTCGGGAGCGGAGGCCCGCAGCCATCGCCGGAGGGCAGGCCGACGGGCACGCAGGCGGGCTCACGCGGCGGAGGGAGACGGACGGTCGCCAACATGGCGCTGCGTCGGCCTGTGGCGCGCCCCGACTGGCGCGAGAAGCCGCCGCCCGCCCGCCCACACCGAGGGGCCAACCTCCTGGGCAGGGGCCCCCGGGCTCCGGCGCGGCGGCGCGGCGGGGAGGGCACAGCCGCCGCCCGCACAACTGCAGTCCCGGGCCGGCGGGGGCCCCCTCTGAGCGGCCGGGAACGGGGAGGGCGCAGAGCGCGGCAGGGGCGCAAGAGAAATGGGGAGAAAGTTTTATTTTTAGGCTTGAAAAATGGCGGGAACCGCGTCCTTTTTTTCAAACTTGGCCTCAGGAGAGGCGGCAGTTGCGCCACCTCCCCGCCCGGGCCTGCCCCTCCCCCGCTCCGCGCGCGCCGGGCCGCGCCCGCCCGCGCCCCCGGCGCCCAAGGGGGCTCCGCGCCCCCCGCAGCGGAACCAGCCCCCTCCTCGCCGCGCAGTCCCGGTCCTCGGCCGAGCCGGCGCCAACCGCGAGGTCCGGCCAGAAGCAGCCAGCCCCACCCTGCCCGCGCCCCATACCCGGCTGGCCCGGGGCGCGCGGAGACCAGCCTGGCCCGCGGCGGGCCCACCCCGGGCTGGCCGCGCGGCTCCACGGCAGGCCCGGCCGCGCATCCCGGGAGGCTGCAAACATGGCTCCCAGCGTTACACAACCCCCTCCTCCCTCTCGCCGCCGGCCAACCGCACGCGCGCTCCTTCGGAGAAGGCCCCCGGCGGGCGAGGACTCGAAGTTCGCTTTCCCCCACCCCACCGCCTTCCCCGGACGGCCACGGGGGCCCGCGGGCGCCAAAGAGTTAATCCCCGCGCGCTCGCTCCCCCCTCCGCGCCCGCCTGCCTGCCCGTCTGCCCGCCTTCCCAGTCCGAGCCCGCGAGCTGCGCCCTACCCCGCGCCGGGGCCGGCGAACCCGCGGCCCGGGCCCCGCAGGTGGCCACCATTACATGCAAGTCATCGGGGGGAGAGGGTGCCCGAGGGGAGCTCTGCTTACAGCTGCTGGTGTCCGGTTCCTCAGTTCCAGGTGGATCCTCTTCTTCATGTCCATGGTTCCCTCTTCCCCCCTCTTCAAACTTAACTTTCCGCGGCGGGGGCGGAGGGGGGAGAGGCGTGCCGGCTTGCGCGCTGGGGGCCGTCCGAGGGGGTCTGCTCGCGGCAGAGGCCGGCGGCGCGGTCACGGGCGGCGGGCGGGCAGGCGAGCGGAGCCCCCGAAGCCAAGTTACTCACGGGAGCTGAGAGAAACCATGGAGGGAAAAGGGGGCTGGAGCGCAGCGCCGGTCTCACTACCGCCGCCCCCGGCCGCGGCCCCGCACTGCGCTTAAACCGGCGACGCGGCGCGGGCGGCTGCTCAGCTCAGCTCGGCTCGGCTCGGCTCGGCTCGACTCGGCCCCGCGCGGCGCCGCTCGGCAGGGAGGCCGCGGCTGCACCAAGGACGGGGCGGGGAGACGCGCGGCGGGAGGGGCGGAGGCTGGGGGCGGGGGGGAACGCGCTGCCTGGGGGCCTGGAGCGACTTCCTCCCTCCCTCCGATCCCACGTGGAGCGGCTGATGTAAGACCTTGCTTGGGGGCTTCCGCACTAGCAGTCAAGCCGCGACCCCCCCGGCCCCACCTCGCCGCGCCCGGAGGCGTGTCCCCGGCCCCGCGCCTGGACGTGTGCTTGGAAGACTGGGGGAGCCTTTGTAGTCGACTTCGGGGGTCGGTAAGGCTAGGTCTGTCCGCGAAGGTCGATCTAACCAGCCCGACGCCTTCGAAAGCGGGAGACGGGAAGAGAGCGTGGGGCTTCGGGGTCCCCTCCCGCATTCTGAATCTCGCTTCATCCTTGGCCGGGTGGTGGTAGGAGTTTTGCGAGGACCCCCGTCGGAGGAGTAATCGCCACCACCTTGGCTTGTACCGCGTGGCATCGGCGGAGTCGGCGGGGTGGGCTGGCACAGGGACAGCCCCGGCCGCTGGAGGGGAGGCACGGAGGAACCTCGCGTCCCCGAGTTCAGGAGAATCTCCTTGGGTTTTCCAGCGTTTAAGGACAAGTCTGCGAAGGCAGCAATTAGCATTTCTAACGGGGTCTCGGAGTTTTGCTGATTTTTCCCACAGACTTATTTATTCGTTAGGACACCCTGTGAGTTGTAAATTTTTGATGGTGTCTGTTTCGGGGAAACTTGGCAGGTAGCCTTTGTAATGGTCCGGATCAGAGGGTCCCAGAGTACCCTGAGAGCCAGCCGGGGTTAGAGCACCAGGTGGCCATGAATTTGCTTTGAAAACCTCCGGGGAATAAGATACGTTATATTCAGTTTAAAGTAAGTAAATCCGTCATGTGTCGAATCAGATGCCATCTTAATTCTACCACCAAAGATTAAGAACAATATATGAGCAAAGTATGCAATTCTATGCTTAACCGATGGTTTTGTTCATTTAGTGGCAAACCGCTTAAATCAATTTTTAAAGACCTAACTAAATGTCAAAGTTTTAGAAGGATTATGGAGAAGGCAAAAAATCTCTAATACGTTTTGTGTCTGCGTAGTATTTAAAATGTTAGACTTACTTAGCAGAGCCCTCCTGAGGAGGGCATGTTCTTGAGGCCCTCACACAAGGTCCGTAACTACGAGGTTATGTGATCCACTGGTCCTGAAGTGAATCTTTCAGGGAAAAAAACCCGAGAATCAACTCCAAGAGCTAACAAGCCATAATTGAGCATCCATTTTTAGGATTTGCTATGTTCTTTCTCATTTAATCTTCAGACAACCTTGTGAAGTAGATTGCATTTTAATCCGTTGACAGGTGAGGAACTGAAGCCAGGAACCTTAAGCTACATGGTCAACAAGAGATGGAGCTCGGGCTTTAAAACCCAGATGCCTCTGGAGCCTGCCATTATTTTTGGTGATGTACATCCATCTGACTGGAGAGAAACCTTCTTTGGAACAGTAGTTAGGAGAATCTGTGGAGGGCCTTGAATACCAAAGAGAGCATGCAGCCCCCATGTTGGAGGGAAAGGGGTTGCTAAAGGAGATTGAAGGGCAGTTGCTCTGTGCTAGAGAAACTGGTATCCTGGTCCGAAAGTTCCAGAATGCCCTCATGGGGAAGGAGGTATTCTTAGAGGGGAAACCCAGCAAGTGTTTACGTATGAAGGACCCCATGATACATAGCTCACAGGATAAATGTGTTTTTATAAGATTAAGCTACAGAGTAATTAATAAACATAGCCACAATGTGCAGCAAATAAAAAGAATGCAAAAGAGCCATAGGAGAGACTACAGACCCTGTACTGTCCCCTCTTACACAGCCGGTGCTGGCATGTACCTCTGAACAAAGAGCATGTGTTCCAGTGACATGCTTCTTTGTCAGGGGCTTCACTGCCAGAGGCATAAATAACAGGCAGAACAGGGTGTGTCTCACTGCCCTGCCACATCTTCCCCTGGACTGTCAGTCCACAGGCCTGAAGGGGCTGTTGTCACAGTGCCCTGGTTTTGAATATTGCTGTGCTGGACGTCATTCCGTGTAAGCATCTGGGTGTGCGAAGCAGAATGTATAATTGCATCTAATCCACGGTTATTCTCACATCCATGGATTTACGAATCTGAACAAGGAGTAGAAGGGATCAGGAAAAGTGAAAATAATTTGTTAGAAAGTCTGAATTATGGGTGAATCTCTTTTACTTACGTTGATGTTAATGTTTGCCCAAAAAATAATTAAACATTACAAGTAACGTTCAATTTTGAAACCCATGTGAGTCTTAAAGCTGCCTGTTAATTGACTGTACACATTCCAGTAAGCTCCAAAATGTTTAAGAACACTTTGAGCTGGCTTGTCAGTCCTTGGACCTGCTCCCACCTCCACTACCTCAGCAAAGCAGGTCATTCATCAAATCATCAGATGACCCAAGCGTTCCACAAACTTTGTGGTTGTGAACAGACTTTAATAAATCTGAAGATGAGAGCAAAAAGCCCCACACAGGCATTGGTTTAACTGGCTGTGAAACCAGTTTAGCAGAATGGGCTTTTCTCTTTAATAAAGATAATATGTGAAGCATAACATAGAGTGAGGAAATTACTACACTTTAAGTACTAAGTGCGTCCATTCTTCTCTTCCTCTTCCATACACACATACAGACCCCAGTCAGTCTGCCCTCCCGAGTTTCTACAACATGGTAAGTACACCTGTATAGCAGTTGGGCAACATAGGAGTTGACGGATCTAAATTCGGAACTAGGCTATGAGCTCACACAAATAATTCTGGATGATCTGAATGGAGCGTAGGAGCCTGGGCCCACTTTAGAACATAGGTGCTCTGCAAATGTGCCGTTAGGTTAAAAAAAAATGTCCCATGTACTCAAAAATACCATCTAGCAACTGTGATTATTGAAACAAAGGGAGAGGCAAATACATGAAAATGGACTAAGGAATGAGATCTAGTGATCTCCACATGGTAAAAAGAGCACGGAAGAGTGTCAGGTGTGTAAGCAGCTGCAGGTCCAGTAAGGGGCCCTGCCAAGGGGACCAGATTCTTTCCTGCTCTCTGAAACAGCTGTAGGGGCTAGGCCTTCCTGGGGCAGCAAGGAAGAGCTTCAGGTACCAAGAGTCAGGCTTCATATCTAGTAAGCACCATCCTTATGCCAAGTACCATGCTTGCGACTTTCCTGTACCTTACATCTCAGTTAATCTTGACAACAGTTCAGGGACAAAACCATAATCCCCCTTTTATTATTTGGGAGACAGGCTCAGTGAAACCAAGTGGAAGTCATATACCTAGTAAGAACCTGGATTTCTCTGTCATTAAGGTCTCACTGTAATTCATTCTCATTACTTTGATCCACTAGTCCTCACAACTACTTCTGAGAAAACTTTTTTCTTCCTGCTTTAAGAAGATTTGCATGTTCATGGGAGGAGGCAGACCGTGCAGAAAAACACAAAATAAAATGTAAAAATTAAAGGCCTACCACTAAGGTGTATATCCTGGCTGCTTTTTTTCCTCTGTATTGTACATATTATTTAAATGTTGCTATCAGATGGAAGATTTTTAAACTTTGTATACTATTATATATAAGTATTAATTTTAGTCAAATTTTTCCCTTATTAGAGGGAGGAGGACTCTGGTGAGGTGGGAAATGTGTTTCATCACTTTTTGGTTTTTTTAAGGGTAAATGCAGGCAGAAATGAAGCCAAGTAGGCAGACAGGCAGAAAGAGAGAGGAGGAAGAAGCATCTTTATTTTATGTTTATTTAGTTGTTCACTCTGGTTGCTTCTTCCTGGACGTGGGATTCAAACCCAGGGGTTTGTGACTTGCTCCTTCAGAGGCGACTAACCTAAAGGCTGCTCTACCAGAGAGCACCCTGTTCCATCACATACTGGCTATGTGCTTTGGACAAATCACGTAGCCTCTCTGGGCCACAGGCTACTCATCTGGGGCCTGTTGTAAGGATTAGACACAATGATATGGGAGAGGCTCCTATCTGGCACACTTGCTTGGCATACTCTGTGCCCTGGCCACAGGCACAGCAAGTGTGATCCCCTCCCTACCCTAAGCAGAGATTGCTGGCCTCCTCGGGGACTGTGCCGGTGCTGTTGCCCTCAGTCCTCCACGCTTGCTAGTCCTCCAAACCTCCATCATCTCCTGTAGTTACCCTGCCCCTTTGGCTAAAGGGGAAGAGCTTACCTCAAACCCAATATAAGTTTTTGATGCTCAAGGAGTGGCTTTGTTTTCTGTTTTGCACAGCTCTTGATCTCTTGAACGTGCGCTCAAGCTAGATGGGACCTCATCTGAGTGTCCCCACAGTGGTGGGTATCCCTCTCCTCCCTAATTAGCCAGTGTCTCCACCATCTGGACCCTCCTACATCACAGGGATTTCCTTCTTGACACACAACTCAGACTGATCCAAGAATCCTGCTCCCATCGACGGAACCCTACCATCTGCCCTCAAACTTGCTTTGCCAACCCTGCCTGGCGAGGGCCCTTCATGGGCACGTAAGGTAGTCTTCTCTAGACTCGGCCACAATTGAGGTGGTTTCTGTGCTCCCCACTCTGCTCATCTCTTGTTTTGGGAAAAGCCAAAAGCCTATAGAAAACCTAACTACACGTAACCAAAAGGAAAATAAAAATCTCAATTCAGAGCTAAATACTTCTCGAGTTTTGGTGTCTTCCTCCAGTCTTTTCTCTACACACATATGGCCCTTTCTCCAGTCTCTGGTTGCCAGAAGCATCATCTCATTAACAGCTTTTCAGGGAGGTAGGGAGTGGGGAACCCACTACATTAAATATTCATATCAGTTATGAACTATCTCAGAAATAGGTAGTTAAAAAATGTATCGTACCTAGGAAATACTATAATACATGATTTTTTTTAAAGTAGGGTGATAATATACCCTTTTTTTTGCTTAATATATTATGAACATATTCCTATGCCATTGATTAGTCATATATATATTCCTTGTACATGCTTCTGCTAACTGAAAATAGGGGGGTTTTTTAGTATAAAGACAGTACTTATTCATGTAACATTCATGCAATGAAAAAAAGTATAAAGGAAATAAAAGCAAGCCAAAATCCCATTACCTAGAGGCAGGCAATGATCATTTATATGAATATTTTCTGAGCTATTTTTATGAATATAGATGGATATATATAATATATAAAAGGCACATCCTGGTGGAGTGGTGGTTTGGTCAGCTGCCTTTAGTGGGTACAGTCCACATGTACCCCAAGGACCCTGGTTCACATGTTGGGGGTAGAGGGGGGAAGGGAGCAACTAGAATGAACAACTAAATAGGATAAAGTGCTTTTCCTCTTCTCTGCCTGCCTACTTACCTTCATTCCTGCCTGCACCTTTTCTTAAATTGTATAAATGGAATATTGCTATATAAATGGTGATTTGTAACATGCTTTTGTTTTTCACTTAGCCGTAGAGCACATTGTTCCAAGTCAATAAATATATGTCTACTTCATTATTTAAAAAGACTGCATCCTATTTCAGAGTATGGATGTAGCATAATTTATTCACCTGGTTTCATACTGACATTTAGTTTACTTTCAGTTGTTTGCCACTATTCAAAACATCTTTATAAAATTAGCTCCTCAAAACAGATTCCTAGAATACAGTTCCTGAGTCAGAGAATACAATATACGCCTTTGAAACTTGGATCTGCACGGCAAATTGCCCTTCAGCGCCTGTGCTGCTTTTACGCTCCCACCAGCATAGCGTCAAACCTCCTCTTGCCCTGGCCCAAACTAGGTATTATCTTTTAAAAATCTTTATCTGAAGGAAGAACTGGAATGGTGGTGGCAAACTTAATGTATCATATAGACAGATATTGATTTGCAATGATGCCTATCTTAAACCTATATATTATGATGCAATGTTTCCTTCAATAAAATCAGATAAAAAATAGCAGTATCAATTCATTTTCAGCTAAGGACAAGTTTGAAAACATAAGGGTGCTAAGACAATTCATTGTGAGAAGAACAATCTGACAGATGGTTCTGGAGCATCATGCAGAAGAATGAAGGTGAACCACTACTTCACAGCATATATAGAAGTTAACTCAAATGGATCATTGGTTTAAATATAAGATTTGAAATTTAAGACCCGGAAGAAAACATAAGTAAATCTTTATGACTGTGGATTAGGCAAGGCTTTCTTAGATATGACACCAACAGCACAACAAACCAAAGGTGGAATAAAAGCTACATCGGACTTAATCAAAATTGGAAGAAAATCATGTTTCAAATGACATCAAGAATATGAAGAAACAATGCATGGAATGAGAGAAAATGTTTGTAGATCAAATTTAATAAGGGACTTGTATCCAGAATATATAAAGAATTATCACAACTCGGCAACAGAAAGATCAATAACCCAAGTAAAAGTAGGCAAATAATTTAAATAGACATTTTTTCAAAGAAGATATGCAAATGACTGATAAGCACATGAAAAGATACTCAACATCATTGGTCATTAGGGAAATGCAAATCAAAACAACCTGAGCCCTGGTGACCCAGGTGTTAAGCCTGTGCCTGTGGTGCGGTCCACATACAGCCCAGGGACAGAGGTTTGCAACACCCCCACCCCCTCCAGGAGTAACTGAAATGAAAACATAAAATGTTTCTTCCTCTTCTCTCTTCCTGCCTGCCTGCCTGTGCCTTCCTCTAAAAAAAAAAAAAAAAAAAAAGGGATAGCAGCTACTTAGAAAATAAACGCAACAACAACATTGAAATACCACCTCACACCCACTAGGATAGCTATGATAAAAGTGATGGACAAGTGTTGGTGGGGATGTGGAAAAATTGGTAATCTGGCGCGACGCTGGTGAGAATGTGAAAAGGTACATCTTTGGGAAACAGTTTGGTAATTCCTCAAAAAATTAAACACAGAATTATATGTGTCAGTAATTTCACTCCTGGTATATTCCCAAGAGAAAACATTTGTCCATAACATGATGTGTGCACACATGTTTATAGCATAATTATTCATAGCAAACAAAAACCACTCAGTGGATGAATGGATCAACAAAGTATACACAGACGATGCAATATTTTTCAGTCATAAGAAGCAGTGATACATTCTACAACATGAATGAACCTTAAGAATAATTTTGCTAAATGAAAAACTCCACTTACGCGAAATGTCCAGATGAGGCAAATCCTTAGAGTCAGACAGCAAATTCGTGGTTTCCAAAGTCGCAAGGAGAGGAAGATGAAAAGTGGCTACTAAAAGGTATGGGTTTGTTTTGGGGGTGATGAAAATATTCTTGAATTAGAGAGTGATAATGACTTGGTTGCACAACTTTTAGATTTACCGGTGACCCAGCAATTGCACTCATGGGCATGTAAGCAAAGGAATTAAAAGTGTAAATCCACACAAAAACCTGTGCAGGAATGTGCATAATAGTCTCAAAGTGGAAAAAACCCAAATGTCTATGAACTGACGAATGTTGAAACCAAATGTGGTGTATACATTTGATAGGTAAAATAATGATGCCCCAAAGATAGCCACATCACGATCTCTGAAACGTGTGAATATTACAGTACATGGCAAAAGGGATGTCTGGGCAGGCCAAAGTAATCACAAAGGTCCTTCAAAGTTGGAGAGGAAAGCAGAGGAGCAAGGACGGGAGCGATCTGGCTATAAGAGGTCACCATAATATGCCCTGAAAAGGGCTTGACTCACTAATGCAGACTTTGAAGATGCAAGAAGGAAGCCATAAATCAAGGAAAGTGAATGGTCTCTGGAAACTGAGAAAAGGAAGGAAATGGATTTTTCCTTGCAGCCTCCAAAAAAAGAGTGAAGCTCCATGAACACCCCGATTTTAATTCAGTGGACCTGTTTCTGTGTCTCAAGCATACAGTTGGTGAGTTTTGACAAAGGTATACGCCTGTCTAAGGAAAATCCTAATCAAGATAGGAAAGTACTGCTGCTAATTCCCCTTCCAGTGTCCCATCAGAGACAACACTTAATCCAAGTTAAATCCACAAGAGGTGATTGTGCCTGTTCTTGAACTTCCTGCAAATGAAATAATATTTCATGTACTCTTCCGCATCTGATTTTACTCAGCATCTATTTTATATTTATCTCGATTGTTGGGTGTTCATTTCTTTGAATTAATGAATAGTATCCCAGTGTATGGATATACCACAATTTTTTTAATCCATTTTCTGAATAAGTTCTTCCGGTGACCAGCCTTGTCTCTGAGATGAAGCAAGCCTTGTTTGTGGGGGCCTTTTGACTAAAACACTGAAGGATGTATTCCTGTGTGGAACTGAAGGACTGAAAAAACCCCGACTTCAAAGGACTAGCATAATGTGCACAAGTGCTAGAAGCGGAAACTCGTTGTGATACATGCTCATTTAAGTTCAAACTATTTCTTCACCTGGATACAAATGAAAAGCCTCTAACAATAGCCCACTTGTGAGGTAGCTGAAGTCCAAAGAAGGTGTTTTGCTGTAAGAAGAGAAAGTGAGAGTTAAGATAAATATTTCACAGTATGAGTCTACAGGGCTTTATGACAGATTAGATGTATGGGATGAAGGAGCAGGAGGAATCAAGTTTTATTCCAAGGCCGACATCTGCCTGTTGCTAACTTCATTTTACGTCCTAAGCCAACTGGTCCCTCTGTTACTCTGTCCTGTTAAGGAATTTAAGCAGTCCTGGCTCACTGGCTCTGCCTGCCCCAGACCCACTTATACCTTGCGTCCAAACCCTGGTGGCCAGGCTCTTACCACAGTCTCGAGGCTTTTTGAAGGTACAATGACGTTCTGGAAAGAACCCTGAATTGGGACTTGGTTGGTTAGTTTTTAAGGTTCCTTTTATCTCGGTTTCCTCGTTGATAAAATGGGAGTGAGTAAACACACTCATCCTACAAGCTCATTTGAAGAACCAGAGAAATTGACTTCAAATTTCTGGTAACATTCACAAGAAACTAATAAGAGAAATCACCTGTAGGTGGCGGGTAAGAGGAATGGTGGAAGAAGTGGGGTAAGATGTTCTAGTGCATGTATTTCTCTGCTTAACTTTTTTGAACCATGTAAATATATTTTCTTTTCAAGAGAAAAACAAGACCTAAACAGAATAAAATAAACTACCTCTACAAATGGTCTGGTATTCTACGCTGCTGAAAGGGAATGGGGATGAGAGACTGACTACCAACTACTTGTAAGAATCTTAAATTCCACTGCCCAGACAACCGAATTCTTTCTGCTTCGTGACAAAAAATGGACTGCTTGGGTTACAATGGGAAGAACTTGGCTCTGAGGGTAAAAATCTGGGTCCTGGGCCTGATTTTACCCTATTAACATAGGTGGGTTCCTTCCTCTCTCTGTTCCCTATTGAATGAAGGAAAAGGACTGATCCTGGATACTCTTCCAACTTGGACATTCGAAAATATAATGCAAAGTTCTATGCAACAGAAGTTATCATGATGTGATGTCTGTAAAGGCTTAGCTAATGACATGTATGTAGATATGTATATATATATATATATATATATATACACACACACACACACACACACACACAATCTTGACAAGTGGCATTTTTTATATCTAAGAGTAGGGTGGTGAATAATGCGGTTACATTTCCTTTGATACTGAAGTAAATATTTGGAAGTGAAGAGTCACGTGGAATGTGAATTCTAGGAAAAGGAAACTGAATTGTGTTCAGTGGTACCAGTGGTCCAATCCCAACACTGATTACTATCAAGCTAAGAATATAGCAGTTATACTTAATATATAGCACTTTATATGTACGTCAACAAATAGAATCTCAAATATCATTTGGCTCGTCCTTTTTTTTTTCAATTTTAAATCCAGCTTTAAGACATTGCATTTTCTGCTTATAATACAGTGCTTATAAAGTGCAATGTTATCTCTTTTTCCCTGTGCACATGTGCCAGAGCTCAGAACTCACTACAGGCAAATGACCCAACCTAGGTTAACAGAGGCTTGTGGGGTGGGGGGCTCCTGAGAAAAAGGCTCTGGAAGTGATCTTTCTTTGAGTATGAGTGAGGAGCTCTGAGAATTGTTGGCAGCCATCTCACATCTATTACTAATATCCTCTGAGTTCATTTTCTCCACGGGCCAAGAAAGATCAAGGACCAACACAAAGAAATATATACTTTGACCAAAGGGGAGAAGGGAGCCTCTTCACTAAAGACCTTTCCCTCATCACCACACAGTCAAAGGTTATGTGTTTTTTTCAAAGGAAGTGGAGAGAAGGTGCCATGTGTAGCCTCTGATATCTACAGAGCTCCAGAAAAGGGACGGAGCTTTCCAGAACAGGGAATCAGCCTACTTTCGGTCCTAATTTGATCTGGATGGAGCAGTCATGCTGTGAAGGGGTTTCTTCTTGGCCCTTTTCTCGTCATCTCCATACCGCCTGATTCCCAGGTCTCCCCCTTTCCCATGGTCCTGTCATGCACACTGCAGAGCCACGCTAGCCCAGCCACCGCCATTTGCTAACCTTTGGCTGTAAATTCCATTGTCCTCTGTAACCTCATGAGTTATACATCGCTTGTGCCTAAAATTAAGCACACCTGGGTTAAAGGTTAGCGTTCGCTAACCTTCCCTCAAAACCATTTTGAGGGAAGTCAGTCCTGTTTTTCCCTTCCCTGACCCTGGATCTTGAGCATGGCCTGCACCTTCGTCTATTGAGCCATAGAGGTGAGCCCCAAAGTGCGCTTTGGTAACATCAGCGATCTGCTGAATCAAACCAACCCCAAGGCTTGAATTACCTGGACTTTCAGTGTGAGCTTCCTGCTTAAGTCAGTTTTCTGGTTGTGTTTTAGGTGCTTACAAATGAACACACTTTCATGGACACATTCTGCTGATGTGCACTGCAGTCCCTGGCAATAGGACTGAGGGGCAGTGGCTTCCCTCTCCTCCTTTTAGATGAGTTATTTGCTTTCCAGTTCCATCATGCCCACTGGGCTTTAGGACTGGCAACAGAGAGCTACATTTTTCTTTTCTGGTCCTAAATAGTTTATTAGGCAAGAACTTTGCAAACATGACGTATTAGTGGTGATGGTGAAACTGGAGAATGTTGCGCCTTCTCTAAGCTGCAGGGCCAGGACCACTCTCAGTGCAGTGGAACTTGCGGCCTTTTCCTCCACTGCGGCTCTTGTGGCCTGCAGATGTCAGCCCTCACATCTCCCTGTGCCTGTGGCCTGGTTTGGAGATTCATCAGGTGTCAGGATTTCTTCTGATAGCTTTATGTAGCAATGAAGATAGATTCACAGAATTTGTACATGAAAACTTTACTGACCAGTAAGAATTCGGGACTCTCAGGTCCCCATAGTGATGTCCAGTTCACTTCTCAGCAATAGACTGAAGGCATCTGATATACTTTGGCTGGTTAGCGCCATGATGGACAGTCTTGCTGTAAGTTGCATCCTCAGGAGCTGGATGTTTTTGGTGACTGTGGTGCCTAGGAATCCCAGATATTACATAGCCTTGCTTGGCCTTGTCTCCCAATCTGTGCAAGTTGGGTGGCATGGGGTGTCTTGTGGACACAGAGACCTGGGTACTGCCAGCAGTCCACCTGGGAAGAAAGCACATAGTCCTGGATGGACTTGTAAGCACCCATCTTGGTTTATGTAATGGCTGCCACCAGATGAAAAGGAAAGAGCTTTTCCCTACCGTCCCTTTTGGGCTCCTCGGAGAGCTAAATTGTAATCTTCTAATAGTAAGAAGTCAATAGATAATGTCTAAAATGGAAAAACTATGAAAGAGCAATGGAATCAAGTTTTTTATAAATATCAAAAGAAATAGATGAAAGTGTTGGCATTTGTTGCTCCTGGAGAGATCCATCAGGGAGGGAAGACAAGGGACTGTGGCCTGTGGTTGTGGGAAACCTTGAAGTGTTCTTTGTTTTGAAACTGTGTATCTCTGTAGACAATGCATGTTCAAGGGCTAAAGTGCACTGTTCTGCTGCTACTCTTCTGTCTGCCATTCCCCTGCCTTCCTCTGGCCTTTCTTCCAGGGAGGGGGCTTCCTTAGTGCTAGTGGAATGCTCTTCAGTTACTCTTTCTCTCTTGATTAACGTATTCACACTGACTTCTTTCCCTACTCCTGGTCTCTCCCCACACCCATATTTCTTGTACAAGATCTCCTTGGGGCAGTCCTGTCCTATCTTTAACTTGCATGAGGAGATAACCAAGGAATCACCCCCCACCCCCAACTTTTAGACTCACTCTAAAATCTAGAACTTATATGGAGACAAAATCTAATGCGTTCTTTCATTTACATAATATTCTTAGCCATTGTTTCTTTTGTCAGAAGACACCAGTATTTACTGAGCACCCAGCCGTGTGCCAAGTAGGCTGCCAGAGGCTGTCACATGAGTTTGCTATCAAATGGTTTTGCTGTTTTAATCTTTTTATGTCCTTAAAGTCTTTATTTCCTCAGTTTAGCCATCTATAAAATGTATATAATGTTATAAGGGTGTGACTCAATGCTTTAAAACTTTTTAAAAAACTTTTAATATCAGTTAGGAATTGGCGCCATATTTGGAGAAATCTGTGTGGGTGAGTGTGTGTGGATATGCAGGTGCATATCTCACACACGTATGCACTGGACTTTGGGGATAATAAGAAAATACTCCTCTTTTTAACACTTTTAGGAGAGACAGACACATTAACAAAAAGTGATACACTGTAACTGTGATATAATATGACAACATTTTTTTGTGGTTATTGCTTTTTTTTTTTTTTTTTTTACCATGTCTCCCTCCCCACCATTCCTGGTTTCAAACCCAGGTCCTTGGGCTTTACATGGGCTCACTGTCTCTGCCACCTGAGTCACATGGATGCACCCTGTGTCAAAATCTTATAGCAAGAATATGAGTTAGGGAACAGGACCAAAGTTCTGTAAGAACCCACATGGGAGAAATGACTAGTTCCTTCTGGAGTGGGGTAGGGTGTGGAGACCCAGTAAGATTTCACTAAGGAGCATACCCTCCTGGAGCAGAGGTCAGGTCAATTACCTCTAAAGGAGCAAGCCACAGACCCCTAGGTTCAAATCCCAGGTCCAGGGGAAACAACCAGTGTGAACAACTAAATAAAAGTTAGAGATGCTTCCTTCTCCTTTCTCTTCCTGCTTGTCTGCCTTCTCAACATCATTCTTGCCTATACTTTTCCTTTAATTTTTTTCTTTCACCAAGGGAGTGTCATTTTAAATGGGCTTCAAAGAACAAGTCGTAGCTTTCCAGGGTGACAAAAAGACTATTTCAAGTAGAGATATTAACATTAGGCAAAGTGAAAAAAACAAAGTGGCTTTAAAGAACCTAGCATGTTAAAGGCAGAAGGAAAGCATTTCTGTAAGAATTGGAGACATGGAAAGATTTAGCAAAAGGGGAGAAATTCCAGGATGAGAAAACCCTCAGAAAGCTTCAATTTTGGATGGAAAGAACCTCTTGTGTGGTATCGTGTAAACTTATTTTTTTATTATCTTTTTGTTTTGTGGTAAAACTCACATAAAATGCACCATTTAAACCTTGTTAAAATATGCAATTCAGTAGCATTTTCTACATTCACAGTGCTGTGCAAACACCACCACCCAGTTCTGGAACATTTTCATCACCATACAAGGAAGCCCTGTGCCCATCAAACAGTCGTCTCCCGTATAGCCTCCTCAGTTCCTTGGCAACTAGTGATCTGCTTTCCATCTCTCTCCATTTCCCGATTTTGGACATTTCATATAGACAGAGCCAGTTAGCATGTAGTCTTTCCATGCTGTCGAAAAGCCAAACAATGTCTTACTGTTATGAAAATAGTTTTTCACTTGTTCAGGACCCCCTGAAAGAGTATTGGGGTCCCTGAGAAGTTTACTGACCAGACTGTGAGAAGTGGCGTCTTGGTCATCAGGCTGTGAAGTGCCAGCTTCCATTCCAGCACGAGGTGATGATCATAGCCCTGTGTCCGACCTGACACCTTCTTTTCTTCGCTTCTCATCGCCTGTGAACACTGTGCCAGCATTTTCTACAAAGGTGACATCAGTGCTCTAGCCATGAGCTCACATTTAAACTGATCAGAGGAACCAAGCAACCAAATCTGGACACATTTTGTTAGTAATACATTCGAATATGGTTAAGAAAAACAAACAAAACCAAAACGATCCCACAAAATTATTTCTCACACAATTTTTTCTAATCACTCCCTGCCCTGATCATTACCTCTCATAATGACAGTAATTACCTTCTACCTGTGAGAAGCGCCATCATGTACTTTTGAATCTCAAGCAGCAGCCATGCCATAGATCACTAGCCTCTTTCTCCTCTAATGATCCCAGCTTATTTTATTCTTCAAGTATTCTCAGAGTAATTAGCAGCCTTATTATACGGTGTATTCAAATGTTAATGTGCACACTGTACTGAGCTATTATGAGATGCATTTTGCTCAGAAGCTAAAACTATGTTACCATTCTGCTTGGTGCTAGAAGTTCTGTGCTTGAAACCTGTTTCCCATGCGCGAGGAGCCAGGGTTATTTCATTAGAATGCTGAGCTAGAATGAGAAGAGTCTGACACTTAATGTAGAATGGGTAAGCTCAATGGGTCAGTAAGTAGAGGACCAACACATTTGAATCGGCCTACCCATCACCGTGGAGAGGATCAGTATTGGAGCAGACTGGCTTGGGCCACGGTTAACATTGTTTCTCCAGTCTCTAGTAACTCCGCCTCTGCAGGTTAAGCCACCAAAAACCACATTTCTGACAATCGGAAGCCTTTTCTTCATACTGAGCTGAAATCTGCTTGAATTTCCACAGATTTGGTTTTGCTCAGCCCTCTGGAGCCCCACAGAGCTGCTCTCTGATCTGTGACTGGCCTTCACAGATTGTGAGGACAGTGACCCCGGCCCCAGGGTCTGTATTTCTAAGGCTAATTGTCTTAGGTCTTTATATGACAGGTTACCAGTCCATTTACTCCTGTGGTCATTCGGTTTGTCAATGTCTCCCCCTCCTCCTTTTTTTTGTTGAAGCAATGTCCTCAAAACTTGAAACACCGTCCAGGAATGGTCTGTTCAGGGTGGAGATGCACAAGTTTGTTACTCTCTTATTGAATATGATTCAGTCAGTACTTTCCAAGAAGATAGTATCTTTCTTGTTATCCACATTAATTCATAATCAGATAAAAACCACCAAGTCTCCTAAATCATACATTGATACTTTGGCAATTAGTCATTTAGACCCAGATATGGAATCCAAGATTTGTCATCCATGTATTTCATCATGTTAAATTTGGCCCCATGTTTTGACCTGTCAAGAGTCCTTTTTGTATCCTGAATCTATATTTTCCATCCACAGAGTAATCAATCTATTAATGTTGCCATCTATATAAATCAAAGTTTAAAGCACCTGACAGTTAAAGGCCTCAGAACAGATCTCTCCACCACTACCAGAGACTTCAACTCAAAGTATTTGTTCACCCAGTCATAATCACCCCACACCCCACCACCTCCATCCTAACCACTTCATCCTCTAACTCAAGTTATCAGAGAGGAAACACATCAAAGAAGATTCTGGGTTACTAACTGAATGGTTAAAGTGGAATGGAAAATAAAGGAGGGAATGAATAAGGCCTAGGGAAGGACTCAACATGGCAGGACAGGATTCTCTGAAGCTACTTTATGTAGGCCTATGAACTTTCCAGAACAGGCCGCAGCAGGGGCAGGCAGGCATTAAGTCAAATGGAAGGTAGTCCACAGTTCTGCTGTCACAGGAGAGAAAATCAATAACCAGGAAACAGAGTCATGTTGGGCCAATTAGTACATCCATTTGGAAGGATAGGAAGCAGAGAACAGAGAGAGGAGTGGGTCACCAAGAGAATGAAACAAAGGCTATGAAACAGAATTTAGGCATGTTAAGTAGGCCAAGCCAGGTGGAATGTTATTTTGGTGAACTTATTTTTCTTTTACTTTCCTTCCAGATCCAACTCAATATCAATTCCTCTAGGAATTCATCCCTATGTAGGGTCTATAATTGTATACCACAGCCTAAAGAGCCTTCAGACTCTGAAGCTACAAAGCTCTCAGTGACAATGCCCAGGTCTAGAGAGTACTTCATATGGAGAACCTAGAACAGTTGGCTTTCAGTCTTGAACCAAAGTGTGGACTTCTATGTGGAAAAATTTTCTGCTTGACAAAGTTATTAGCTTTGAGGCTAAGACATTTGGAAGAAGGGGAGAGAATGTAAGGAACACCAGCCTAGCCAGACAGATCTGCCAAATCCACTTCTGCAGCTATAAAAATAATTGGTGATGAAAACTTTTGACATACTGTTCACAAACCTTACATCTTGACCAGGCAGTCAAAAAGATATAGTCAAGGTCTGATTTGCTTGATGCAAGATAATCCTGTCATCCTACCCATGAGCCCTCAATCAATTTTCAGTCTGCTTTCTTTCTCTTTTAATTTCCTATGCCAGAGCTCTTAGAATTTCTCATTTTAAAAAGCAATCAATTCGACTTCTAAATCTCTCTAGAATCTGTCCCTCCCTTCAATACCCTCAGTTAATTTATCTTCTCTCTACTTTTCCATGCAGCCCCCATGCTGTCACTTAAATGCTCTAAGAACCTTACGTGACCATAAACTCTTCAGTAGTTCCCATGATATCATGAAGGGCTACCCCTGGGAACCCAAATGACCTCTCTGATTTCAGCTCTTTCCCCTCCCTGACATGTGACACCAACCCCAGTCCCCCTGTTAACTTGCCTAGGATCGAGGTGCCCCCTCACAACTCTGTGCCTGTCTGAATGCACACCCCACCTGTTTGTCCCCACTGGGGAACTTATGCCCTCCCCACCCCCATTAAGGTTCAGTTTAAATCTCATCTCCAAGAAACCTACCTTGAGTCCTTAGACGGATGTGAGTGATCCATCAGCTGTGCCCAAACACTGTGCCGGCTTTGGTCATAACATTCCTCACATCCTGTGTATGACACCCGTGTGTCTTTTTCTCCCACTGCACTGGGAGGCGTCAAGGGCAGGCAGCACTCCTGACTCATGTGTTACCCCAGTGGCAAACACAGGGCCTGACTCATAACAAACACTCCACGTCCACTAGGATCAACACCCATCTGTGCTCTTACAAGGTCTACTCTGTGTGACAGAAAACTATGACTATGAGGACCTGTGTGGCTGCTGCTGCTGCTGCCTCTTCAGGCTCACCAGGCTGATGAGGACGTGGTGGAAACAAGACACCTGCTGCCGTCCCCACTGAAAGCCCTTCTGTATGCTGGCTGGTCCCCCCACGGATATTGTGAGCGACACAAACCCATTCCTTGTTTTTCATGAAGCAACACAAGACCCCTTGGAGAATGCTCTTGGAGGGACACATCTGTGGGTAACTTTATGGGGGAGAATCATGAGTAAGGAGGAGAAACCTCTCTCTAGATGGAAGAGGAAGGAAAACGCTGCTGCTCTTACGTAGCATGGGGGATGTCGCTGGCCGGGGAACATAGGGGCTATTGCAGTGCTTATGTCTTAAAAAGTACACTCCGCCTTTTGCCCAGCACAAGACGTCCACATCTATTATCCTTTGAGCCTGTTACCCACCCTAGGAAGACAGCAGAGCTGTTAATGGAGAAGGAAACCCATAAAGGTGCAGTGACTTGCTCAAGCGCACATTCTGAGCCAAGTCTCATAAAAATGAAATGACTTTCCCAGGGGCGTGAAATAATTGATTGAAACGATAGCATATAATTATTTAAAAAATTCCTGCTGGACTGGGCATGGTGTCCCATGCCTGTACCCCCAACTGCTGGAGAGGCTGAAGCAGGAGGATGATTTCAGCAGGAATTCCAGACTGTAGTGCGCTATGCCAATTGATCAGTCGATAGAGTGTTGGCACTAATTTGGGGGTGAGGGGTGGAGGGAGGGGGCAGGCACCAGGGTGCTAAGAAGGGGTGAACAGGTCTGGGTAGGAAACTGAGCAGGTCAGCTCTGGTGCTCATAGGCAGTGGGACTACACCTGTGAATCTCCACTGCATTCCAACCTGGGGAACAGAGACAGCAGCCCTGACTCAGAAAGAAAGAAAAGAAGGGTGGGTGGGAGGGAGAGAGGGAGGCAGGAAGGAAGGAAGGACATTTCTGCTAGATTTTTTTTAATAAAATGTTTAAAGTCAGAAACATTTTCTAGTAAATTGAGTCTGTAAAGGACTTCCTTGCATCTCTTATGAAGTTTGACTGCATGACATTCAAGATTTCTTCCAGCTGTGAAATTCTATGCAAGTTAGCTTTTACTGTGTTCCCGGTACATGTAACTCCATAAAGTATAATTAGCAGCTTGCAAGTCATTTCCAAAATAAAGAGATCTCCTGCTCAACCCAGCATCCCTGTCTGACCTAACAAAGTCCATTACTTACTCTTCCATCATCTCGTCATCAATCCTTTCTTTCTACTCTTTCTACTCCTTACAAGATGGCAGCTCTATTACTTGATCAATTGCTCACTTCCTTTGTCAGAGATAACTAGGCATTAGAGTTAGAGAAATAATTTCTATATAAGACTAGAAAGCAGAACTCTCATCATGTATTATTGAGATCTTAATTTAAGTCCCATTAAGGGGAAATTAAATTGACTGAATTAGTGAAGGTTCATTCTATTCATTTCTTCTTGAAGGGATGACTAAATCCATTTGAGTGCCATATTTGTTAGTGGGATGTAATGGAGTTTTCCGTGGGGAAAGGGAGGTGCACCATTTTCTAGAAAGAAAAGTCTGCCTTGGTTCAATGGGCCACATTATTTGCACTGCGTGTGACAAGATTCTTCCCAGCCTCCACCTCTGATAACAAAATATTGTACACTCATCTGAACTGGGTAAAAATATCAGCTAATTGTAGCTCTGTGGAAATAAATACCCTACCTATCTTTTGATCCAAGAGTTCAGATCTTGGCAAATTGCACCACACACTCTTCAGGGTAATCATTACTTGTATTAATTAGTGTTTCCTGAGAATTAAGATGCAGTAACCAAGTTTAATGAAAAAAGTAAGATATCAGTAATGACATGTAGCATTCTAGTTTTGGTTTTCATCATTTGTTCCAGGCCCTTCAGATAGAAAAATTATGGGTGATTCTGGGTATTACTGCCAGTCTTATGATTCTGTCTGGGTTTAATTTCTCTTTTGATTAGCAAGAATGTTCTGACACTTAAATATAAGAATAAAATGTGCTTCTTGCTGATGGAGCCAGGTGAGGGGATGCTCATGACGCAGGGCAGGGCCAGGCCTGCCGCCTTCTTTTCTTTCAGTGGAGATCAGACTTTGCTATGTGACTTCCACACAGGTGTCTATCATGTCTAAGTAAGGCTGGCTTCTTGAAAATGAGATGAGAGTGCTAACAAAGAGTGTCAATACAAAACGTCAAGAAGCACAAAGGAAGTCCTCATCCTCACAGTGAACTTGCCCAGGATGTACGCTGCTAGAATCAGATCTGATCAGATCCTGAGCTCCATCTGTTAAAGGTGCTCACAGCCTCCTAGAATGCCAGGCAAGATAGTCCTGGCAATACAATTCCTGCCTGCTAAAGTAACTCCTTCTCTTTCCTCTCCAACCTGGCTAAAAACACAACCAAAGTGTCATTTAAAAAAAAAAAAAAAAAAAAAAAGCAAATACAAAAAAGCCTAACATTTGTTGAGCAGATTGTGACAGAATATCAATTAGCAAAGTGTTTCATATGCAAACAGTGCTAACTCACCCGGGAGACTTGGAGGGAGGGGGAACAGAGTGTGTCAGAGATGAGGGAGCACAGGAGGCAAAGGAAAGGTGCTGGAGCCAAAGCTCATGACCCAGCCACTAGTGAGAACAGTGCAATTGCCACTTGCATCCACCTAGTGGCAGTAGCTCGAGACAGAGGCACCCCTACCTCACTTGGCTCTGGCGGCAATATTCACCTGTGCCTGGCACAAAAGGGCTGAGCCATTTGGAGGGCTGCAGTCCACCAGCAGTTGTCACTTGCAGGCAGGGACTGATGTAGGTTCTTCTGAGCTAGTTTATTCTAACTTTAAACTCCAAGTCCAAGGAGAGAAGCAGAGAGTTGAAGTTCACAAAAAAATGAGACTAAAGTATCAGGTTAGGTTCTAGTAGACTGTCTGTCACAGTAACTACAGCTTCAAAGGGTGAAGAAATTGCTAAAATAGCAGAAAGTAGAGATTTAGTGAGGGGCCCCAGAGAGAGTAACTGATATGAGTAACAGTGAGGAGGTGACAGGCCAGTGTGCGAGCTGGGTCTTTTGCTTTGTCCTTTCTGAATTATAAACTAGCCATTGTCAAAGGCAGTTTGGGTTGAGATTATATTTGGCCAGAACATAGAAGGTGTGTGAAATGAAAATAATTCACTGATAATCACATCGAGCAGCATTGCCTGAGATGTGGGATACAATTGTGTTTGGGGCAGTGCAGATAATTAGAGATGAAGCATCTTTGAATAACTCAGTCCTCAATTTAGTGTAGCTTAAAGGGCTCGTGTAACCACAAACCTGTGATTTCGCAGGTGATATTGTTGATTTGCCATTTACAATGATGATATAAAATTTCATTTTAAATCATTTTAATAAAAATGAGTTTATGTGATGAAAAATATTAAGCAAATAATGACAGCACAAAAGATGTTAATAAACTCAAGAGCACAGCAGAAATCATGAGGATGGAATGTGAACAGTTGGGAAGTTTAGGGAAATACCTCACTAAGTCAGGAGATGAGTCAGGTTGACTTGTAGACAAAAGAGTTGGGAATGCCAGGCAGGTAGAGGGAAAACAGTACAATTCTCAGAGGGTCTGGATTTCAGTTCCAACTGCCACGAAGCCTGGGTGACATTGGCCTCTATCTCTGGATCTCCATTTATTATTTATAAAACAACGCTAATGCCTTGCTTATCGTCTTTCTTGATTCTCATAATAGTCATGGAAGTTGGGTCTGACAATACCTGTTCTGTGCATGGAGGGATTGAGGTTGGCAGATTTTGAGTAACTTGTCAGAAGTCACAGAGAATCTGACTCAGATTAACTTGGATCCTCTTTGCCTTGCTGTATGACGGGGCTTAATCCCAATTCGCCCTTCAAAGCTGAGCGGAAGATCATTATTGCAAAGGTCGTCATCTCTCTTTCTTCATTGCTTGTCCCTCACTGTGTCCCTATAATATTCTGTGTATGCTTTCTAAATATGGAGAGAGAGAGAGAGAGAGAGAGAGAGAGAGAGAGAGAGAGAGATGTAAACTTAACTTAGAAAATAATAAAAACCCGTATGTGTAGATTCACCATTCATCAGAGATATGCCAATACTCTATGCTGTTTTTTGTGTGTCTTATATGCCCAGCACCCTGCATGGTTTGGGGGCACAGAATGGTCAATAAATTGTAGAAAGAGGAGTAGCATGAAAAGGGAAAGAGAAAGAAAGGAGAGGAGGTTGCAAAAGAAAATAGAATATAATATAAGAAGTAGAATTGAAAAGTAGGAAAACAAGGTAGTTAAGCACCTTGCCTTCTATATGCAGCCACCAGCTATGCCACTTACGAAGTGTGTCCCTTAGGGCGCACATGTCACCTGCCTCTTCATCTCTAAAACAGGGACAGCAGCGACACCTAGCGTAGCGGATGCTATGAAGACTGAATGAGTTATACATAAAGTGCTTGGAACAGTGCCTGGGATATGGTGAGCAAATGGTCAGTAAATATTGATTATTATTTCTATGAAATAAAGAAAAGAAAAAATTTTTACTATTTTAAATTGAAGAATAAAACGTGAAAAAATACATATTATAGGCCTCTTCATTTTCCCAACTCTATTTCCCAGTGCCAGAGACCTTCCAAGGCAGATCTAAACAGAGAATTATAGCCACAAGACCTACAGTATTTTCAATAATGGCAGCAAAATTAAGCATTCTGCCACTATTTTCAGGCCATTTAGAAATATTGATATTAAAATGTTCATGTGGTATTATGCTTTAAATTCAGGCTTATTTGTTGTCTAACACCCTCAATTAGAATTTGACTTCCTTGAAGGTAAGTACTGTTTTTTATTCTGTCTCCACTTCTTAGACCCTGACAAGAAATAAATGTTCAAAAAATACTGACTTTTGTAGAGATATGAACAGTAAAGTTAAAAAACATTATGTGATATTTACCATATAGAGGCTCAAATTAAGTATGATTATAACTTTGTAAGGGGAGCGCTTTACCAAATAGGAAAAGTTAGTAAAACAGAATGGTTGAATCTGTGGGCTTTAGAGCCAGATGATCTTGGTTTGGAGTACTAACTCTGCTACTTAGGAACTTAAGTGACTTTGAGATATAACATGACCTTTTTAAATCATAATGTTGTCATTAGTAAAATAAGGAAACTGTTAGCTTGAATAACCAAGTGAGATAATGTTTATTTATATAATGTGAGGTAGCTATTATGCGTTTGTTGAATGACTAACATGTCATCACCATCATCATTATGATCACCATCAAAGACTTTGTGATGGAGGCACTCACTCTACAGATGTGCAGACACCAGGGAAGAGCAGTGAACAGCCAGGAGGTGTGAATACAGGTACTTCAGGTGTTCAAGTCAAGGCAAAGCCGGGAGGGCAAGTGACAATATTTAAGTGGAACAATTGACATTTTCAGGAAAGTAATGGGAGAGAAGACTAGGAAGTGGGTTTTAAATGTCAGGCTGAGAAACTGAGCTTTTATTCTGTAAGTAATACTGAAACTTACAGGATTCTAAACATAGAGACTGACTGGTTCAGAGATAGCTCTAGAGGGAATGCTCTGATTCTGCAGGACCGTCTGGGATGGTGAGCAGAGACAGACATAGATAAATGACATAGGAAGTTTTTCTAATACTTCCAAGGAGAAGTTGAGGTTCCCCTCTGGGATGCTGGGATGAGAAAGGAAAAGAGGAAGTAAACATGTGAGACATTGAGAAGACTAAACAGACAAAACTGTTTCCTAACTGATGGCCAACAGCATTCTAGCAGAAATAAAGCACATAGGAGACTAGATTTAGAGGGGAGATAAATTTGCCTTTTTCTATTTTAGTTTTAATATGCAATGGAGCATTCAGGTAATGAATGGTAACCAGGAGACACTTCTTAATGTGATCTTGAACTCAAATATTTATTTAGAGGATATCTGTATAGAGGTAATAACTGAAGGTATACAGTTTGTTCAAATGTCTCAGAAGGGTGAGAGTATAAAGAGAAAAGAATCAGGGAGCCGCCCTTGGGAAATATTTCTCCCATCTAGAGGTATGAAATAGAAGCTTGTACAGGAGGAGAAGGGGGAAGAAAAGGAGAAAGAAGAGGAGAACACATGACAATAGAAGTCAAGAGCGGATGAAGTGAGTTTTAAGTTGGATCACAGGGCTCAGAGGACTCATGAGTTACAGCAAAATCAAAGAGAAAGAACTGAGAAGGGACCGCTGGTCTTGACCATTAGGAAGCAATGAAGACTTAAGAGAGAATAACATGTGCAGGAAGAAAAGTAGATTGCATAAATAAAAAGACCAAGTGCACATTAGTAGTTCAGGAAGGAAAGGACAAAGAAAATGGTGGGTCAGCGGGGGAACAGAATTGTTCTTCCCTGGATAAATGAACCACTCATGACTGCTTATCAACTGAGATGTTCGTCTACACATAAAGGCAATATTGGTGGAGGAGGTCAGAGGAGGGACCTTGGAACAAATGACTGAAATTCAGGACACAGACATCCTAAAGTTATAGAACATGTTATCTCTGTGTGCAGCAGCATCTGTTTAGGCAGAGACAGAGCTCCTTTATCAGGCATCAACAGACTGAGAGAGAGGGAAACCAGAAATTCTCCTTCCCAGCTTAAGAAAACAAAGCTTGAGCTCACTCTTTGAAAAGAATTGAAAGGCTTTGAAATGTTGTTTCAGCAAGGAAGGGGTGCTAAGAAAAATGTGTACAATATAATATTTTCCCTTCCTTGGCTTTTCCACCCAAATGCATTCTAGGAAAATGCCCAGGTGCATCACGAGAGGGCTCTGATATTTCTATTAACACTGCCCAAGTTTATGGCACATCTGCCTGCATAGTGCTTTTCATTTTATAAGATGCTCTCCTGATTTTTATCCTCATAGAATCCCCGTGAAGTGTTAACTTTTTCTCCATTTGACAAGGGAAGAAACCAACTGGGGATCAGAAGGAATGGAGCAAGTTCCCCCAAAATACACAACCAAGAAAGGGTGAAACCCCACACCCTTCACTCTTCACGTTTTTAAAGGCCATCACATGGTCTTCACAGTGTAATACTTCGGATTTGTAGGACAACCCAAAACGTAGCAGGTCTCTGATCTCCCTGTAGTTCTATCAACATAACCCCAAATTACAGTCATTTGGGGGCACCTTTTCTTTAATCAGAGTGTGCTTGTACCACATAGTATCCAGTGCTCCCTTTTCACCCCCATCGTAAAGAGCCCTAGGACAGAAGCTCTTAGTAATGTGTTTCCTTCCCTCCCACATCAGCCCTCTCAAATGTATGAGCTCTCAATACTTGACTCTGTTTCAGATGGGTCAGAAAGCTGAAAGTGGTGTTCTCCCTCAATAGCTAGCTGACTTTAGTAGGAAGAGGGCCAGATTTGGAGGCTGAAAGCCCATGTTCCAGGCTCAAAATACCATACTAGCTCTGTGACCTGATAGTGAAAAAAACTCACTTCTCTGAGCAACAGTGTCTTGGTCTGAAAAATGAGGATAATAAAAAATTTTTAAGTCTGCTAGAAGAGTCCAGGGAAACACTTGTGCAGGTATAGGGCCCTGTGCTAGGTTTAATTTCCTGCTGTAGCTGACTTGAAATTTCTTAATCCTTTTTGAAGGAGGGACTCTGCATTTTCATTTTCCACTGGACACTGCAAATAGTGCAATGCGTCCTGCCTGTGTGCCCTTGACCGAGTCACTTAATCTCTCTGAGCTCCACAGTCTATACTTAACTAAACTGAATATTAGGAAATAACATTGTTAGGACAATTCTCAATCTTTCCTCTATCAGCACAATTTGACACAACTAATCACTCCCTCCTGGAAACATCGTTTCCACTTGGCGACCAGCATGCTTCAGTTTTCTGGTTTTCCTTTCATTGACCGAGCCTTTGCTGTTTTCTCCCTAATCTATGTGCATTTTCCAGACAAATTCTTCATTCATCCTCCCGCAAGCCTGTTCCTCCCAGTCTTCATCTGTTCAGAGCAGTTTCAGCCTTCTAGTTGCTCAGGTCAAAACCATTGTCAAAGTCTTTTCATTGTGCTCTCTCTCATTTCATGTTCAGTTTGTAAGCTGCTCCAGAATTTGACCACTTCCCCACTCCCATTATCATAATCCAAGTCTTGATCATCTTTCACCTGGATTACTGGAAGTTCCTTCTGACTGGTCTCCCTGCTTCCATCTCCTCCCAACTCTTTTCTCCACACAGTAGCCAGAATGACCTTTTAATCATATAGGTCAGATCATATCACTCCTCTGTTCAAAACCATCCTATGACTATCCATCTCAATCAGAGTAGAAATTCTGACAAGGGACAAGAAGCTACCTCTCTGAACCCAACTCCTACCGCTCCTTCTCAGGCCATTTGCTGGGGCCCCTCTGTCTGGAACCCCCTCCTTATATCCCTATGGCTGGCCCCTCACCTCAGCTCAGTGGTCACCTTATCAGCTGCACCTTCCTTGACTAGCCAATTTAATATTGTAAACACCACTGCACTGGGACCAGCCCTGACCATCTTATTTGAAATAGCAGCCCCCATCCACTTTCCCTCTTTGTTCTCCATCCTATCATTCCCTGTCAGCTTTCTCCAATGCATGCATCACCATCGGAGACACATATTTTATTTATTTGCTCATTGTTTACCTTTTCCTATTAGAATATAGACTCCACAGGGCAGGGACTTTGGTCTTTTGACTCCAGCATACAGGACAGTGCTGGCAGATGACAGCAGAAAGCTCTGGAGCAGATGAGGGGACCACTATTACTCAGTCACAGCAGCATCAGCCCCTCTCAGTATAGGAAACACTGCAGGGACCACATGGCCAGGAAGCCAGCACTTCGTACAGAGGTACAGTGGGCATTTATGGGCATGACCCTGGGGCGAGCCTCCCCATAGATGATACTGCGGAGACAGAAAGGTGAATCACGAATGGTAACTGCCTTTTGAAGTGTTTGTGGCCGAGGGCGGTTTCATGTGTATAACCAAGTAACTCCAGAACAAGGCAGCATTTGTTAAAAACATTCCGCCTTTAATGTCTAACGGCTCATATTTTAGTAATGACTCCAGAGTGTTCTACAGAGAGAAGGGACAATGGACTATGACTTATGGACATGGTACAGCTATTTCTGTCCCAGACAAGTTCCTGCTCCAGCCTGCTTATCACACCAGAGACACCTTGCCTGACTTCCAATCTAGTTCATGCCAAAGTCCCTCCACGGGCTGCCTCCACCCCGTATTGGCCTCTTGTTAACTTGAGATCCCATCCTAGTCCCTCTGAATTCTGGTCCTAGATACAGGGAGCTTGAGGCAGGTTGTAGCCAGGTATAAAGAATTTCAGTGTTATTTCCTTGCAATAAAGATGTGTGTGTCTCGACGAGCGTCTGGCTGTCACAGCCTCAGAACTGCTGCTGTCCACCTTTGAGGCCTGGCAACCTTACTCCACGGGCAGCACAGACAGCATATCCAGTAAGGTCTGGATGGTTGAACTGGGTGTTAGAAGCTTTGAGTAAGAATAATTCTATTTAAAAATTACATCTGTGAAGTGGCCCAGAGGTATTCTACAAGGTTATTTCATTGAGCTGTTGTAAGAAACAACCGGGAGGAATGAAAACATCTCAGATAAAGGGACCACTACTTAAAATGCCATTTTAAATGAGCAAACACTACTATTTTATGTTTTTTTTTTTGGGGGGGGTCACTTGTTAAGGCAGCAACAGATAACTATACTAAGCAGCTATTACCCATTAAACAGTTCACATAAATCATTTCTGCCAATCATCAGGAAACTTGTTGATTTGCAAAATTTTGCAGCTGCCAGGACCCCTGTTCACCCACTTCTCCGGGGCTGTAGTCAACTAAACCAAGTCCCAGTGTGACCAGGTGCAGGCAGGCAGGCTTCAGAGTGAGGTTTAATGCTGTGTGTGAAAAACATCAAAGTTATTTTCAGAAACACAGTCTTAAGTCATCTTGTGGGTTTCCTCTGGGCTGTTCCAGATGAAGGTGGAAGGTGGAAGGAGCCAGCACCACCACACAGCAAGGGCTCCTTGAGCATTGCTTTGATTGTCCTTCTTAAACTTGCTGTTGACTGGGCAGCAGGACTAGGGGTGTTGGGGGGAGGCGGTGTCTCCCTGAAGTGACCTTCATTTTTAGATAGAGATTTACTTATAAGAGCAACTGGAAAATTGAGAAACATAAAGCTAAAGGTTTAAGGATCTTTTATCTCGATTTAAGGATCTGGTGACAAAAAGATAAATCAAGTTTCAGTGGCAGGTACTTAGTAAATGAAAACTTGCTTCTCTCCTACACTCACTCACCTCACACGTACATTTTCATACCCAGGCCCGATCAAGCATAAAAAGGTGACTTGTAATCAATAAGTGGTGTTGCTTTCAAGAAGTAAGAGCTCTTGGGGCAGGCAAAGCCTTCCCCTCCTTGGTTCGCACTTTCTCTGATTACATAAAACAAGGACGAGGACTAGATGATTTCAGGTACCTTCTAGCTCTCATGTCCTGTGAGTCTATGCATGTTCAGGGCACCTGTTCACACTGGAGAGTTTTTCTCTTTATAAAAGCTCCTCCAGATTTTCTGTGGCGCTGGTGCACTTAACTATGAGCTGCTTTCCCATATTTCATATTAATAAAAGCAGCTAGCACTGCTTTGGTGAGTTCAATATGTTGAGCGCATATAAAATGCCTTTTATAGATTATTTGATATAATCACCCCCATAACCCTTTAAGATACCAAAACGGTCCCATATTGCAGAAAGGTAAAGTGACTCCAAGCCTATCTAACCTACCTGAGGTCGGTGAATTGGAGAGTGTGGCCATGCCGGATTGGAACTCTCTTAGGTTTAATCTGTGTCTCCAGAGTACAATGTTAACCCTTCCTCTCCCAGATGGATTGCCCTGACACCAGGTGGCTTTCGGGGTTCCTTCCTTAACTGAGCCCCCCTCGTCCTTTGTGCCTTCTTGCCTTCACAAATAGTATGACCTATTTGTGAATTTTTTGGTTTTATCTTAATTTTTATGACATGACATGCTGATACTTTCATTAAGAACCTTTATTTTTTGACTTTCCTTGGACAAATAGCAATGGATTTCATTGGTTATATATATATATATATATATATATATATATACATATATATATGTATATATATATATATATATATATTTTTTTTTTTTTAAGGAAAGATGCAGGCAGAGATCAGGGTGCACAGAGGCAGGCAGGCAGGAAGAGGAGGAAGTCTTATTCACCTTGCTTGTCCCCCCACCTACTATCCACTAGGGTGAGTCTTCACATTATGGTATCTTGAGTCACTTGTGAATGATGAGATAAACAGAAGAGAGTTTAAATTTGCTTTGAGCCCTTCACTTGGTTCTTTAAGTCTATTAAGTTTAAGAACATATACAGCAAGATTTTGCATTATTTTACAAAAGATTAAGATGGAAAAAATGCCCCGTGAAGGAAAACCATATAAAATTAATTTCGCATCTTTATAATTTTCAAATTCATTATTTTAACTGTCAGGAGACTATGTGAGGTGGGAAATTATTTACCCACCTTACAAATGAGGGATGAGAGTCACAGAAAGGGGAGGTGACATGCTCTGTGGTATGCAGCTGGTTAGATATTAGACCTACTGTTATTTCTGCATTGTCACCTCACACGTAAGAAGCAACATCGGACAGAATGAAGTATTTCTTGGCAGACAAAACCCAATGACAACTGGTGGTGCCATGCAGCTGTGGGCACAGGGCAACCTAAGTAGCTAACGACCTGGGCTAGAGGGCGAGGGCACAGCACCAAGCCATTGCCCTCCTCACTGGGCAGTGTGATAAAGGAAGTAGAAATAGCCAGAAGCTGTGGCCCAGCTAGATAAAACTTTTAGGCGGGAAGTCAAATGACAAGGGAACTTTTGTGTATATGTGTGTTTTTAGCAGTTAGTTGCTTTTGATATTTAAATAAAGGCTGCTGTCCAAGTCAGAAGGTATTGCAGCAAGATGGATCTGGGAAAAGAACAGTCTGGTTTGACACACCACCAGACTCCTGATCCTCATCAGGAAGAGAACTACCTTCCAGGTAAGGGAAGAGACCTTAAATGGTAATGGCTCTTGGGAAGAATTAGGACTCTGCTTTTCCCTTCTTTTTATTGATCTGGCACATAGAAAAGGCATAATTGAATACATACATCTAATCTTAACTGAGGCTTTATAACTTCCTAAGGTGCTTTCTAGTACTAGGATTTGAATAATTCAGGGAAGTATAAAGAAACAGTAAATAAACTACTAAGAAAGAATATGTTTAATTGAAAGACAATGAAAATACTCAGCACTGGAAGGCTGTGGTGAGACATTCACGTAGTTCCCTAGAAGTGGGAATTCCATGTAACTTTGGAAAGAGCTCTAACAAGGCAACAAAAACTATGAGAGTTCTTTCACTCACTAATCTTCGTCTTTTTTTTTCAGATTTATCTTAAAGTGGCATTTCTCAAAATGTTTTGCAGAATGCTAGATGTTGAAATGGTGTTCTTAAACTTTTTTATGCTATAGATTCCTTTAGCATTCTGTTGAACTGATAGGCCCCTTCTTAGAATAAATATTTTGAATATATAAAATTAAAAACAGGATTACAAAAGATATAATTACATTAAGTTACAGTTACCAAAATGAAAAACTTTGGAATAGTAAGATCTGTGCTTCCTTATATAAAAGAGCCAAAGGTGAGTCTAAGAATCATTATAAATGATTATACCAAGTCGTGTATGACATCTAAAATAAGTAATATTTAATGTAACTGCAGCAACTATAATGTGATTTGAAAACCTAATATGCAAATTGTAATCTGCAAAAACTAATCCATATTCCAAGAGCTTGGAGAAACACCATCCTAAAGGGGAAAAAAAGCTGGCAACAACGTAAATGCTCAACACTAAGTGAAATGACTGGAAAAATGAGAATACATCTAGTTGATCGAGTATCATGTAGTCATACAGTTATGATTCTGAGACTATATGATGGGAAATCTTTCTGAAGCAGCTAATAGATGATAAAATTGTGAAAATGCTGTCATTTCAACTTTGCGTACTTTAGGGACTAAATGGGAATGAGGAGTAAAATGAAAACAGGTCACGATGTTCAGGGTGAGAGAACAAGACTGATTTTTTTTTTATTTGTATGATATATAAAATTACTTTAAAGAAATTAATAGGTTGGTAGCATACTTAAAGAATTATTTTAAAATATTTACCGATTATTTGTTCCAAGGCATTTGGGGGAAGTATAAGAATAAATAAAATATTTTTCTTTTTCTCAAAATCTAGGAGAAAAAGATAGACATCCAGCACAGGGAGGCTACCACTTCGCTCTAAGACTCTCTGCTGAGAGATGCCACAATTCAACACTATCTCCTATAATTTTCATTTTGATCCTACAGAAGTCATTGGACCTTGGAATTTGAGAAACAGAGAGCAACTCAGAAAGAGGAAAGCTGAAGCACGAGGAAAGGAAACTTCACAATGGCTGTTTGGGTATGGTATCATTCCAAGGAAAAAGGAACTGATATTTATTGACCCTGTGCTCTGTGTCATGTAGTGCTGAGTACTTTGACTTGCTATATTTTATCTTTCCAATAATCCAAAATTTTCCAGTCCTTCAATAGGAGCCACTATCTTTATTTTACAAAAAAAAAAAAAAAAAAAAAAAGGAAAGCAGGTCTCTGTAGGGTTCAATCTTTTATTTTAAGCCACAAAACTAGTAATATAATGGTCACAGAATTTTCCTCTGATCTTTAATTAAAGCACCAGGTCACCAAATTATATTGTAAAGGAGCCTGGTGTTCGACTACCCTGCGAATGTGAAAGTAGGAGCATCTTATTGGAGGCAGGAGATTTCTGTTAGTAAAATCCTTATTGAATGAGTGTGAGTAGCTCTCTAAGGAGTAAATAAAAACTTTCTCTGTAAACGAGTGATAGAAGAGTTCAGGCTTTCGTCAATCTCTAAAGTCACCTGTGTGTCATCTTGGAGGGAGCACAAAGCATGTTTGCTATTAGGCAGCATCTAACTGCATCCATTTAAGATAAGATGACTTATCTTAATTGCTTGCTTGGAGATAGAAACCAGGAGCCCAAAGCTCAGCACGCAAGCTAAGGTTTCAACCTTATATTGGCATTGTTGACACTTTGGGTAGGAGAATTCTTTGTGTGGAGCTCTCCTGTGCATTGCAGATGTTCAGCCATGTCTCTGGTCTCTAGAAACCAATTAAACTCCCCTTCTCCCTGCCCTCCCCATTGTGATAGCCAAAAATGCCTGCAGGTATTGTCAAATGTCTTCTGGGGTGAGGAGGAAGGGGCCAGACTCACTCCACGCTCTACTGAGAGCCACTGATCTAAGCACTCTTCTCAAGAAAGGGCGCCTATTCCCTATTCTCTTGACAGACTGGGTATTGTCTGTTCTGCTCCAACACCAGGTAGCTCACATACACCTTGTCAGCTGGAGAATGACATCGGCCACATGTAGAAGTTGTGTTGGTTCATGCTTTGTCCTAGTCAAAAGGAGCCAAAACGGTGGAAATAAAATTCAAACCTTCAGCAGGAAAGGCACCTTCTGCTTGTAACAGGATCCTTTTCAGCCCGCACCAGGGCTGGTTCCCCTCCTCTGCCCCAGGAAACCCCAAGTCTTGAACAGCTCTCCCCAGGTGGCAGGCTGCACACACTTCTCCAGTTCAACTTAGTGGCAGCCTGGCCGGCTCAGAGAGCCACCTTATTTGCATGATCTCAAAGGCTGCGAACCTAATTTTACCCTCTTGCTTTTGTGCTTTTTCGCATCCCTGGGTTGCCTCCAGCCTTAGTAAGGGGTCTGTGAGGAATATCCAGCTTATCTCTTCCTTACCAGTTATTGTTTTTGTTAGTGTTAAAATAGTGCAAAAGATTTGAGTCTTTGGTCCAGATTTTATCCCCCCTCCTCCATAAGCACTGTTACTTATAGTGCATGATTTTGTACAAAGTACAGTTTTCCATGAATGCATGTATCGTGTTTTTAGCAGAAACCAGGTCCTCTGGCCCTACGGAAGTGATTGCTGAATACTATTGGGTTCATTCGTCTAATTTCATACCCACCAAACAAGATCATCACTTGGTTTCCCACCTACTTGCTACAGAGAAAGAATGCCTAGTCAGCCCATATTCTCAGATGGGAAACTTTGCATTTTAACAATTGGTCTTTAGGTTTGAGCCTCTTTGAGCTGGCTGACAGCTCTGTTCCTGATAAATGGAGCTAGTGTCCTTGTACTGATCAAACTGGGCTTCTGTGCTTGCTGGACTGAGGGTTAAAGGCTGATGAAGGCACAGAGATAAATGACACCTTGATGAGACTCATGGCAGCTGGTCGGCCTTGCTACACTGTTGAGGATTGTTCTCACTAGGAATCCACGCAGCGAAACTTTAGTCATTCCAGAGAGAGGCAGCAGATTCAGCAGATTCTGACTATTACAGCCAGAATATCTAGATTAGAAGCCTTGCCCTCTTACTTCCTAGTACTGGACCTTGCATAAGTTACTCAACCTCTCTGTATCTCCGTATTGTCATCTGTAAAGAGAAAATAATATCCATCTCGTAGAGAAAATAATATCCACCTCATAAGCTGATGTGAAGGTGATAACGAGATAGAAGAATAAGTAAATTTCTTAATACAGAGGCACTTAGGAAGTACTATATGTGTTTCCTATATTCATATAACTAATTTACATTTGGGTAATTCATCCTTATAAATTATTCTGTGCATTTCTTACAAAAAAAAAAAACCGCATGACATTGGGCAGATACTCTTCCTTTTACCAATGAAGAAACCAAAACATAAAGAATTTAAGTGTTCATGAGCACATAGTTGATAAGTAAAAGAGTACAGATTAAATGGGTTTTTTTTTTTTTTTTTTTTTTGAAGGCAGGCAGTCAGGCACATTTTTCATTTGTTTTGTTTTGGTTCCTTCTGGTTCTGTACTTGGATCGTTGGGCTTTACATGGTCCATGGTCCACGCCCCAGCTGCTGACTCAGCTGCCTGAACCTGAGAACACAATCTGAATTTTAAGTCACATAGACATCTGCATATCTTTTGAAAAACTACCCAGAAGAGCATGGAGCATTCCATTACTCATATTCCCTCCTAAAGACATCTACATAACAAGTCATTTAATATCTAGGATAAAACAATTGCTTCCTGAAGAATTCACCTGTATCAATTTTTAAACATCTGATAATACGTTTATAACTTAATCTTGTTACCTTGGTTACTCAGAATTATACTTCAAAATACTGAGGTGTGTCAAGCCATCATTTTTAGATTACTTTTCTTCTACATTATTTTAAATATTTTGTGGGGGGGTGCTACCCTATGACACATAGGTTTTTTATATTGACTTCGAACTGGTTCTGGTGAGATACTCTTTAAAAAATTTTTTTTAAATAATGGAAAATTTTAATCATAGCAAAAGTAAATTGATTCTGGGCCAAGAGTAGGCACTAACATCTGAGTGTGCAAGGAACTGTGAGCACGGCAAAGATGTGAAAAACAAAACAAAACAAGGAAGAAAGAAACCCTCCCCACTGGTTTTTATCGCCAAAGAATGTCTTGTTTACTAAAAGAAATAAAGTTTTTCCAGAAATAACTATGGTAAAAGGCAACCTAAGTTCCTTGTCTTAAGCATGATCTTCATAATACTTCCTATAGGAGCACTAAGCAGGGTGGGTATTTCAGTCCTGTGGTCTGTTACAGACAGCTCCATGGAGTAGGTAGCATGAACAGAATTTCGATAAATTTAGAAAAAATAATTAAATGCTTATTCATAGTACTTTTCTCCCCTTCCTGGGCCCATCTGGATTAGCCATCTGTATTTGGTTATATTTGCAGTACCTAACAGTTTGTCATTGGCTACAATTTCCATGTATATCCTTTCACTTTCTAGATCTTTAATCTAGTTATTAAATCTGAGTAGGTATAATATGGCTTCCACTGGGCTTCTTAACCTCAAGAAATGCTTTTGTAGCTTTTGACCCAATTTACATCTCATTTGACATGTATAGCAGATAACAGCAGTCTTCAGACAAGACACTGTATTAGATAAGTTAGTCATATGCATCATCCACCTGTAGGCTGCACAGACCAGGAACTGTGCCTGGACTGTGGATCTAGAGCATACTGGAACTAACTCACATAGACTAAACCCAAAGAGACTAATGTATAAACCAGAATTCCAATCTATCCATTTAAGACTCATGGGATGCTTTCTATAACCAACCTTTCTATGCTCTAAACATACTCTACTCACCCAGAAGATTCCTGGTGAGCAATGTCCCTGAGGGACATTTACTCTCTTGACGGTTGAGAAATCTAGTACTAGCACTGCTCTTCCATTTTATAAACAAGAAGATGAACCCCAGAGAGATTTGTTCCAGGCTGCACAAGAAGGCTTGGGAGACCTAGATCATTATTACAGAGCACTCCTTTGAATTTTGTAGCCCTCCTGCTGACACTAATCCTGCTCTCTCCTCAGAGAACAGAAAAAACGCAAGTGGCAGAGAACAGGAAATGGAAAGGGAAGGGGTCGAAAGAGACAACAAAATACAGAATTGAAAGTGGAACCTAGGTCACAAGTCAAAAAGGAAATGATGGAGAAATCACAGGCACCTGTAAAGAAAGAAACTGAGCCACCTCGGGGTGTCATTGAAACTTGTTCTCCAGTAGCCTCCCCCAAAAAAGTTGTGTCTGAGAAATATTTCTCTGAAATAGGTCAAGAAACCATTATGCGTCAGGGAAGTTCTGAGTTCCAAAGCGTGACAGTGCAAAACCAGCCTTCTGAACTATGCCAAGATATGACTGAGCCAGAAGACCTCTCTCCCCAAATATGCCGAGAAATTGCTGTTCTTCAAGACCATCCTTCCAAAATGTGCCAAGATTTGGCTGAGCCGGAAGACCTCTCTCCCCAAATGTGCCAAGAAACTGCTGTTCCCAAAGCCATTCCTCCTAAAACTTCAGAAGACATAGCTGACTTGGAAGGTTGTTCTCGTGAATTGAACCCCAAACCTAAAGTCTGCAGTCCTGAAACACATCCCCACAGTGTTGAACCCGAGGAATATAATTCTGCACCAGGCCAAGGAATCGCTGGGACTGAAGGCCTTTTCCCTCACACACCCCCAGACATGGCTGTGCCCAAAGACCTTTCTACAAAAACACACCCAGAAACAGTTGAACCTGAGCACTTTTCTCAGGACATGTATAAAGACATTGTTGTACCTGAAGCTCCCGTCCCTAAAACAATCCAAGAAACACCTGCTCCAGAAGAATGTCCACCTGAATTATGCCAAGCAATACTTGGACCTGAAGAAGATTCCTCTGAAATAGATCAGGAAACATCTGGACCTGAAGAAGGTACATCTGAAATATACAAAGAAATACTTGGACCTGACGACCTCTCTAAGAAAACATATAACCATAAGGATCTGACTAACGAATGCTTTCCAGAACCAGACCAAACACCAGTTGGGTCCCTGGGCCAGGATCCTAAAGCACATCAGGAAGATGCGAAAGACATGTATACTTTACCTCAAGGTAGGTGCTGTTTACAGAGGACAAGTCGGGGATACTGACACTTAGTCATGCTCCCCAGTTATAGTTAGAGCACAAACATAGGTACCTCTCCCTTAGAGGTGATTTGTAGCCTCCTTTGACAATCACAGGTTGTCCCCAGTTATCTCATGGGGTATCATTAATATCTCTGACTAGTTTCAGGTAAAAAGTGTTTTTTATTCAACCCATCTCTGTCTTGGCACATTTCCAAAGAATTAAAAGAATATAATTAAAAACATAATCATGGGTACTTGGACATAACTAGCCATTTTGGAAAACCTGAGGCAGTGGAAAGAAATGAGCTCTAATAGAGAATGAACTATATGCAAAACATTTTAAAGAAAATTCAGTCTAGATGAACAAGACAGCTTCATGAAGTTTTTCCTGAAAATTAAAAATTTTCTAGCAAACTAAAGCAAGTAACTTTATAGTGCAAGGAACCAAGGGAGATACAAAGGTGTAAAATACGACACTGTCACTAGGAAACTCACTCTTGCAGGATTTATCTGGTTTACCAAAAACTTTCTATTTCACTATTTTGTTCTCCCAACTACAGCAGTTGAAAATAATGTGACTATTTGACTTGCCTTAGTGATGTAACAGAACTTTGATTCTCATTGGCCTATATCTTAGTGTAAGAAATGGGCTGGGTCCACCAGGACATCGTTATCCTCAGGGAATTTTCTAACAAACTCCCTTTGGTGCCTTATTTGCTCTTTCTCTTAAAAGGTGAGTACAACAAACACATGGGGTGAGTTGGGATCCAAGTAATACAGGCTTGAGAAAAAATCCCAGTGAAAAACAGACATAGGACGCAGTACTTGTAGTGACAGGAGTCCCCTGTGGGAGAAGCCTTTTTAATTAACACAGAGCGCTGATTCTGTTTCATTCTCAATCCAGCAAGGTTAACATGGATTATTTAAAATATATGCTTATTTTGTTTTTGGTTCTGTCTTGCCAAACAAATGTAAATATCTACCTTTCTGCTGCTGCTGATAATAGTAGTAATAATAATAATAATAATAATAATAATAATAACAGTAATAATAATAAATGTAAAGCAATATGTAACTGACTATAGAGCAAAAGTCCCCTATAATACTGTCTCCTATCTCTGATCCCCAATGTTAAGGTTGTTTTGTTTTAACAAATGAGATAGACAATATACTCTATTCTGTAACCTGTTGTTTCTTTTTTCATATACAGCATATGTGGTGACCATCTTAATGACATCTTTTGTAGCAATTGTACAATGTTGTGTTTTATGTACAATACTTTATTCAAGCAATGCCCATAATAATGAACACTGGGCTTCTTTCCAGTTTTACTATATTAACAACGATCAGTGAGCATCCTTAGAAGTAACGTTTATTTAACTAACATTTATTTGGCCCTTTCTATGTGCCAGACACTGTATCAAATATTTTGTGTGAATTGTTTCAGTCACTTTTAAAAACCTACTGGAGAAATAATAGTATCCCCATTGTATAGATAAAGAAATGGTGGTGCTGGAAGCTTAAGTTTGTCAGATGATTTCCTGTAGATAAATCCATAGAAATTGAAATGCAGGGCCAAAGAATACCTGCATTTAAAGTCTGGATACATTTAGTTAGAATAGCTTCCAAAATGTTGTAGCAATACACAGAAGCCAAGAATTTGCATAAGTGCCTACTCTGCATGACCATACCAACACAGCAAGTCAAAAGTATTTCCCTAAAGGGATGTGAGAAAACTTCTGGGAGGCATAGAAATGTTCTGAGTCTTGTTTACAGTGGCAGTGACTTCAGGTGGCTATATATCTGTCAAAACCCATTCTCTTACTTTACAGAACATCAAGGTTAGTGAATGGTGAGATCTTAAGGTTTTGTCAGGATTTAACTGAAGAAACATCACCAGTGGGGGTGAAAGCGGCAGGGGCAAGGCAAGGGAAGAGGAAGAAAGAGAGAGAAAGAGGAAGGGAGGAAAGAAGGTTGGGAGGGAGGGGAGAATGGGTGGGAGAATCTTTGCCTATCTGCTACGATAAAGAAAAAATCTAATTGTTTTCATTCTCACTTTTTTCATGACTAATACAGCTAGTCATCCTTTCATGCTATTATGAACTTGAAATTTTTCTTTTGAGAATTGCATGTCAAATTCTTGTTCCATTTAAAATTTGTGATCTTTCTGATTGATTAAAAAATCATTTTATAGTTATTAAACCTCTACCTGCAAATAAATTACATTTTTAAAATTTTCATTTGTGGTTATACTTTGTTTAAAGTGGTTTTTGTCATGTAATTTAAATTTTTAGGCATTTAAGCCTGTCAGTCTTTTCCTTTATGGTTTCTGGTGTGTATACAGCTTAGAAAGGCCTTTATAATCCTATTGTAAGACTAGTCTATTATTTCTACAACATTTATGGTATTTTGCTATTTAAATCTTTAGTTCATCTGAGATATGTTTTTGTGCAAGGTTGAGGTAGGTCATTTTTTTTTCTTCTTCCTTCAAACAGTATCAATTGTCCCACACCATTTAGTAAGCCTGGTTTTGTATTTTATTTGATTTTACAGAAATCAAAGAAAAATCCAAAGCAGAAGAACCAGATAAACCAGCAATTCCGAATGTTCCTCAAGAGATTCTACCAGAAAATGACATCTATAGCTATGTTTTGTTTTAACAATGCTCAGCCATCAGTTGTTCAACAAAATGTGCATTCTAATGTGTGACATGTGATTTTTCTCAAAACATAATAGAAATTTCTGCAATAGTCATTAATATTTTAGCTTAGTTTTTTTTCCCATTTATTGACCATATCGCAAAGAAAAAAAATGTTTTTAAGACTCTGTCATGTAGACAATGCTGTGCGTGTGTGCGTGTGTGTGTGTGTGTGCGTCTGTGTGTGTGTGTATGTGTGTGTGGAGTAAGGGGATAGTGGTGGGAAGAGACATAGGGAAGGGGGTGAATTATTGATTCTTTTCCCCTAAAAACATTTATTTGATTAAATCTTAAGCACAAAAATGTAAAATCTGAACACTTACAATTTGGGGAATGTATATAGTTTTCTTGTAAACTTTGTTAATTGTTAGTGTAACAATAACCAATGTTTTATTCAGGTTTGAATTGGTTTTTTAAACTGACTTTAACAATTGTCATTCTGGTGTTCCTTCAAAGAGACTTTGGAGTGAGAAATTGTCATTTACTTATGTACTTTAATTTTTCTTTTCTGCTTTTACTTTTAAAGATTGCTATTTGTGCAAAATGTACATTAAATCATCATTACATGCTTAACTGTGTGGATGTCATCATGGACGTCATCACTGTGAGGGTTAGAAGACCTGTAATACATCGTCCTTATCTACTAGGAGTTTGATCTACTTACATGGGGGAATAAAACAGAAAAAAATACCAAAGAAAATTGAATGTACTGTAACCATTTAATGACTACAATAGATGGGAGACCAGTTTTTGCCCATGTGACCTGAGAAAATTACACTTGTATGGAGGTTTGAAAAATAATTTGAATGGGCAAGTAGCGTTATTGTATGTGATGGAGAAGAAGGTGAATTCAATATACATTCAACAGGACTATATGCAAACTACAGGTAAATGAAGAATAGCAGGCTAGTTGCTTAAAAATCTTGTATTATTAGAGTGCACAGAATTTTGTATAATAAGAAGTATAACCATTATTTGTTAGAAAATGGGGAACTAAATAAGAGTTTTGAACAACGGAGTGGCATTTTTTATTATCTTACATCTTATCTGATCATGATGGTCAGGATCAACTGAAAATGACAAGAGACTGAGTGGGAATAGAAACTATTCCGGTTGGAGACATGTCTGAATATCTCCCCTGGTATATTGAGGGGAGGGGGTGCTTGCTTTCAGTTTTCCTTGTTACTACAGAGGACTCACAGTAAAGGAGAAATTTTACAGATATAGCTTTGGTTCAGCAAGGAAACACTGCATGAGCTCTCCCTAAAGGTTTTGTACCAGGTTTTAGGCTACAGCAAAGAACAAGACAGGATCTCAGTCTTTCAAGCATTCATGGTGTTAAAAGGGGTTCTCAACCTTCGGGGTGAATTAGAACCACTGGGGAAGAAATCAAAATTACAGATGTCTGGACACCGTAGAAATTCTGATTCACCTATCTAGGGTGACAGCATGGTACAAATATGTATATATATATATATATATATATATATGCACACACATATATTTAACTTTAAAAGAATATTTTGACTCATTCAGAATATAGAGAAGTTTAAAGGTGGTTCAGAAGTTGCTGTACACCCTTCACTCAGTTCTTAATGTTAACACTTTATATAACCATGATCCATTTGTCAAAATTAGGAAATTAAGATGGCCGCATTACCGTTAACTATATTTAGTACATTAGTTCTTCCACTAATGTCTCTTGTACTGCTTCAGTTTCCAATCCAGGCTACAATATTGCTGTAAAAGCTCTCCAGAGGATTTTAACGTGCAACGAGGGTTGAAGAACACTGGAATGGTTGGAAGTCTCAATGCTGTTTCCCTCCTGTTTGCCACACCCACCCTCCCTCCCAACACTTTTTTTCCCTTAGGATATAGTCATTGTACAATGATTACTCATGCCTCATTATATTACTTCTGTAACAGCTTGAGGGTAGCAGAACCACATGATAGCTGCACCTGTTACACCTGGATGGCACTTCAGAATTTATATGTTCACATATATTTTTTCATTTGACCTGCATAAGAGTCTTTGAAATAGACTGAGTAGTTCATTTTATAGATAAGGGTACTTATCTAAAGTCACAATGAACAATCTCCATACTTCTTACAATCTTTGTCATACTTGTTCTCAATCTCTGAAAACTTTGTCTCAATTTCACCTACCCAGATTGGGTTAAGATTACAGGGAAAAAAATGAAATCTCAAATTCTAAACGTTGCATTAAGGTGATTAAGAGATTTGCATATGAATAGCATACTGGGACACAAAGGTGAAAGAGATGGGGATGTATATGGAATGAGGAACACACCTAAGAGGATAAAAGGGATTTTTGGTTTACCAAAGTTGATCGCAGGTACCATTTTAAACACAACAGTACCGTCTTGGTTTTTTTTTTTTTTTTTTTTTTCATATTTCCTGTCTCATCATTGTAATACAAATGTCAATTTTGTCCTGTTTTTAATAAACCATGGTCATCTTTAACATGGGGCAAAAGGGGTAGTTGAGTCTCCCCAGGTTCCGCTGTTGAGTGGCTGCCAACACAGCTGCCCCTTTTCCCCTGCGTTAAAGATGGTTGGTTACTGGCCATTTCTGGCGCTGGCATGGTTAAAGCGGCGTGTGTTTTAGGCAGGACGTTTAGAACACCGCTTTCAGAAGCATCAAATTTGGATTTTGCCTAAGGCCCCGAAATGCCTTGCACCAGCCCTGGCTGTTTGCATGAAGTCCCGCTGGACCCACACGTGTCACTATGCGATAGCCAACTGGCATGACAACTGGCTGCTCTGCTTGTCAGATGGCGCTGCTTCCTCCGCTTTCTGATTCTGCCATCCCAGTGTCTGTTTTGTCTCAAGGAAACATGGTCAGCGGAGGCTTACCCTACTCTCTGTAAACACACATCTTTCTCACTATTCTCCCTCAAACACCAGCGTGCTTCTGAACCGGTTTTCTTGACTTGGATCCGTGAGGTCACAAGGCAAGAATTCATAGAACCCTACTATACCTTGTCTTCCCCTCATGGTGGGTATGATGGTTATTCGTTAAAAAAACAAATAAACCAGGAATGCTGATCTTAAGTTTAAATGATGTGTGAAAATGTCCAAAACTTTGATTTTCAAAGGAATCTTTCACCCAAATGAAAGATTAATATACAGAGAAGTGTTTCTCAGAGTGTAGACTGATGATTACCTGCATTGGGATAATTTTTTTAAGGCAGTTTCCTAGGTCTACCTCCAGAGAAAGGTTTGTCTTATATATTACTTATAATTAGCTATAACTCTAGATAGAATAATAAAAATTTCAAATCATAATGAAAATGACACATTTATATTCCTGCTTTCCATAGAGAAATTTTACCTTTAAAAGAGGTAGCAATTTTCTTCGTCAGTGTTTCCAAGTCTGCTTTGCCCTTCAGTACTCTACCCTTGCTAATGCATTTTTTGTATGATTATCATTAGATATCTAAGGACAAGAGTGCGGTAAATTATCTGTATTTTCTTTACTATTCCACAAATTAAACAAGACTATCACTTTTCAGTACCGCCACCACCTAGTGGTAAATGGCGTTATTACCCAACCCAGTTTGAAAACTTGTGTCTACAGCTCCGGAAGAGCAAACTGGCTGCGCAGAACTGAATCCTGGAAACAGAATAATGGCGTTCTTTCCCAAATTTTCACGTGAAAAAAGACCTATCAGAGGACACATAAATTTGATAAATATTGTTGTTTTATTTTTTAAAGGAAAGGTGAAGGCAGGAATGAATGAAGGCAAGAAGGCAGGCAGGGAGAGGGAGAGGAGGAAGAAACATTTGTATTTTTATTTAGTTGTTCATTTTGGTGGCCCCCCAAACCCGATCGCCCCCCACTTCCTCCAGAGGACTCAAACCCGGATCTCTGGGATGTATGCAGAGTGCACCTAGCTTTCTAGTGGTGATCTATTCGTCTAGAACAAACGAACAGGTTTAGAAATTAGAAACTCATAAATCGTGGTTGTTAAAACTTTTTCATCTGTACGTTTTTGAATATTATATAATGCGGGCAATATGTCTTCTTTGCCGTCCAACCCTCAACCCCTTAAAACCAGCTGATAGGCCCCCAAAGAGAAGTGCTCATGCAGATAAACTTGATAGAGGTAAGAGATGATGCTCCAAGAGGGTGAAATGATAGGCTATCGGTGCAGGTATAACTGGTTACCGCACGGGATGGAGACATCCTTGTTGGCTCTGACTTTTCAGAGGGCCGGGGAAAGAAGGACCACAGCCCCTCCAATGCAGGGCACTTTGGCGCTCAACTTCAGTCTCACCTCGGTGCCGGTGAGGTGTGGAGCGCGAGAAGCAGCTGCCACTGCTTAGCCCCTGATCCCGTGTGGGGTTCCCGATCCATTAGATTTATGGGTTAATAGGTGTTATTTTCTGACCAAAACTGGTTATTATGGAAAAATTGAAGCATATAAAATTATAATCATGTGTATTCCAATCACCCAAGGAAAAATTCTAACATTTCCTAACATCTTAACATTTTTATTCATATTAATTTCACACCTTTTCTTTAAAAATTGGCGTCATACATTGAACACGTAAGTTGCTTATATTTCGAGTCATCTTTGTGTGCGAATCTTCATCGCTGCCCAGCTCCCGACCCCTCCTTAGAAAGCGCGGGACCTCGGGGGTCGCTGACTGCTGGGCATTTGCAGCGAGTCAGCACGAGACAATTGAGACCAGATGGCCTCAGGCAGTACTGGAGCCCCAGCGCACCTGGAGAGCCTCCCTGCGGTCTGCGGCCCCGCCCCCCGCACGGGCACGCCCCACTCCCTGCGCGTGCGCCACTCGGCCCGCGCGCGCTCTGCCGGCTCATCTTCTGCGCAGGCGCCAGGAATATAGCCCGGAAGCGGAAGATTTGACGGGTTGCTGGGAGGGCGGGCGTTCTTCTATGACTTGTAGCCATGCGCGGCTTGGAGGAGGCTGGGCCTCGACCCACAGCGACCCCCTGCGGGTGCGCGAAGCCGGCTCTGGAGACAGGTAACTGCTAAGAGGCTGGTGGGTCCGCTCCTAGAAGTGGCCTTGGCGCAGGGAACCTGCTTCAGTGCAGGGAGATGTGTTAAATGCGAGACCTTGAACCGACGTGCGTTATTCGCCTGCTTATTGAGCGGGCAAGATCACGTGCCCTGGGGACCATGTGATGTGTCTCTGCTGAGCGGGATGACGTTATCTCCTTGCAACGACTGACCACCTGGTCTTGGTACGGTCGCCAGGAAAGCCACGTGCAATGTGGCCTTTCTTTTAGGGCGTTCTCGCTCCTATAGGATAGGTAGAATGTATAGTGCCCATATTATGCCGGTTGTGAATTTGTAAATACCTCCTGAGAGGCGTCCTGTGCTGGGAAGTGAGGGAGGTGGGGATTTGGGGTGGGGTGGACAGGGTTTTAAATGGCCTGGGTAGATAAAAGTGAGTTTGTATTGATATAGAGCAAAATATACTGATGTTAGAAATTAGAGGCAGCAAATCAAAAAAAATTCGTCTGCCATCTCCCGGAGCTATTCAGAGGAATAGCTTGATGTCTACTTTCCATACTTTCAGGGGATGCACACTAGAAATATTAATTTTATGACCCCACTGTTTTATAACTTGAAAAAAAACCTTAATTTTCATGAGCATCCTCCCATGGCAATAATTTTAATTTTAATGGGTTGCTCACTTTTTTTTTTTAATAGTTGTGCTTTAACTTACCAGTTTCCTGTTGTTGGGCATCTAGGTTATTGGTAGTTTTTATTAGACATGGACCTTCTTGAAATCAAATTTTGTGTAGTCTAAATATTTAGCTTTGTTTTTTTAAAAGGAAAAGAATGAGGGCGAGTAGGCAGGCAGGAGAGAGGAGGAAGAGGCACTGTATTTTATTTTTGTTTCATCTTTCACACTGGTTGTTTCTTCCCAGACCCAGGACTCGACCACAGGGGTTATGTGGCTTGTTTCTTTAAGGCGGTTGACCTAACAGCTGCTCCACAAGGGCACACCAGATTTAAATTCCTTGAAAACACCAATGTTTCCTTGTCAAAGGTTGTGCTCATTAAAAAAATTTAAAAGTTGAATATTGCCAGATTACCAGGCTAATATTTTTACAGGGAATTGCAGAGATCAAGGTCCAGAGTATGGGGTTGGGGAGCTGAAAGTCTGCAGGACGACATGGGACAGGTGGTGGGATCCATTGATGGGATTCAGGTTATAGAGAACCTTGAATACTAGGCAAAGAAATATTCTGTTTACAGTGGGACAATATAAAGTTAGAGTAGCATAATTTAAGGAACTCATACTCTATAGAGTGTTTTGAAGAGGAGAGGGATGTGCAGAGGAGAGTAATTATAACAAGTATAAATTAATAGTCCTGACGAGGACCTGAATTTTTCCTCTGCACAGGACTTATAAATAAGCCTTGTGTACAAAAACCTCTGCACTAATAACTTTTTTTTTGTACTGCATAATTAATACACTTGTAATGTTGTTAGGATAAGGGAGGAGAGGAGGAGAGGAGAGAAGGAGAAGAGAAGAGAGAGAGAATGAACACTTATGTGTGTTTTCTCCTCTTCTTGGGTTATGAAATATAAAAGCTCAATAGTTTCCAAATATAAATGCTATTTGATACTTGAATGCTCTACCTGAAGTGGAGGCCTGACAAGTTCCACCCAGAGGAAACCTGATCTTTTTCCTCGTGTATCTTTTATCAAAAAATAAACAAGCATACCTTAGTATCTATCATTTGGCAAGAGCTTTGCTAAATGCCTTGGTACAGAATTAAAGACCAGCTCTTACCCTCGAGGGTTTTAGTATATTGACAGAGATGGGCAAGAAAATCAACTAAATCAAACTGCTTTATGTTATGAAAGAGTAGTACTGGCAAGAGAACATGGAACTTCCTTCCTCTCCTTCTCTCCTAATCTCCTTCTCTCCTGTACCCAGAAGTGTTCAGGCAGGAATGAAGGCGAGTTGGCAGACATAAAGGAAGGAAGACAGATAAGGAAGAATCATTTTATTTGTACTTATTTGTTTACACTATTTGTTTCACCCATGAACCTGGGACTTGAACCCTGGAGTATTTGGAGGCAATTAACCTAACTGCTTTGGAGGTAATTGACCTAACTACTACTCCACTATTTTAATGAACACCAGAGAATAGATGGATCTTAGATTCATAACATTGAGAGAAAGCAATTTTCAAAAGATGACTTACAGTTCAATACTAGTGTTTATAGAATTCAAAGACAAAATGAATGCAACATTGTTTAGGGGTGAATATGCATTAGATAAAGTCATTTTAAAAGAAAGTGAGTGAAGACCACATTGAGACTCCTGTTTATCTCAGTGGGTGAGGAGGTGTGGGTCGGAGACAAGTAACATCAAAATGTACAACTTGTTGGGAAGTTGTAATCCTTCGGTTGGGTGCTGGGTATACAGATTTCATTATAATATGCTGTCTAACTTATATGTGTGTTATATAAGCTATTATAGATCAAATAATACAGTTTTTATAAGTGAAAAGTAATGAGAAATACAGTGAGGGACAACCTCAGGCCTGTATCCTTACTGCCTGTATGGTAGGATATATTTAATGGAAACTGATCATTTAGAGGGTTCTTATATCTCAGAGTTCATCAACCTTTTACAAAATGTGGGGAAGAAAAGTTGTCTATAAATTCAAAATAGTAGTTGGGTACTTGGACTTTAAACTTAGATTGATGATTCTACCAGGCCAATTTTTTCTTCTTTTAAAAGGAATTTCTCCTTAAAAAAATTGATTTGTGATTATTGCAAAAAATTCAAAGATTGTAGAAGTTATGATATTAAAGATGAAAGTAATCCAAAAAAAATCTCTGTACCCATTTTAACCACTGTTAGCATTTGGTGTGTTCCTGCCACGTAGCTTTTTAGACGTATTGTGGATATATACATATTTAGATGGGTAAATATATGACTTTTTTCATAAAAGAGATGACGTTATGCGTACTTTTCTTGCGGGCAATGTAGACAATCAGCAATTCAAAGTCTCCTGCCCTCTCAGAGTTTACAGTTGAGAGGGGCAGAGTGCCGCCGGACCAAGCCCACCTGAATCTACCCTGCCTCTAGATATTTTAGGAGTGCGGTCCCCCATACTGCCTTTGTTCCTTCAACTAGTTTATTTCATGTGTTGGTTCCCATGGAAAATATCTTTACTTATATGCAACTCCTGCCTCCTTATCTTTTATTATTTTTTTGACTTGTATCCCACACTCTGGCTTGTCAGAATAGCTTGCTCCCTGCATATGCTGTGACAGTTCTCATTTATTTTGTGCATGTCATTTCCTCTATTTGAAATATTCTCTTATCCCTGACCAAAGTCCCATAACTTAATCATAGTAGCATAAAATTTGACTTGTGGTCATAGTAGTTTTGTGTGTGGGTGTGTGTGTGTGTATTTTATTTCACTTTTTTTAGAGGAAGGAAGCAGGCAGGGAGGCAGGCAAAAAGGAGGAGGAAGTGACATTCTTACTTAGTTACTTGTGAATTTTGGTTGCTCCCCCCACTCCCCCAACTGGGTCTTGGATCCAGGTTCCTGGGCTTTGTGTGGACTGCACTGCCACAAACTCAGGCTTAACACCTGAAACACCAGGCTTGTCCATAGTAGCTTTTTTGTTTTATTAAAGGCAGGAATGAAGGTAAGTAGGCAAGCAGGGAAGAAGCGAGAGAAGGAAGAGCTTTATTTTTATATTTAGTTGTTCACATTGGTTCTCTCCCCCCCCACCCATAGTAGCTTTTTAAAAAATGCTCTTTCGTTCTTTTTTTCTTAGACTCCTGCTCTTTCCAGTATATAATCTAAAAGGATGTAATTATGTGTACAAAATGATAAGTATATATGTATGTATATTTTATTTTTTATTTGTTGTTTAAAGGAAGGGTGCAGGCAGGAATGAAAGCAAGCACAGAGGCAGACAGGCAGGAATAGAGAAGAAGAAGCATTTTAATTTTATTTTTAAATTTTATTTAGTTGACATCTTGATCACTCCCCTGGCCCTGGGATGAGTAACTGGGTCCATGGGCTATAGGAACCAAATCACTACTCCACCAGGGCATGCCTGATGAGTATATTTATATGCATTCATAAATGTGTAGTTTATGTTTATAGTTGTATAAGACCTAGTATATTTTAAAACTATGAAATCAGTGCATTAAAGAAAACATGCTTTCCTACCTCTTCATTTTCGACTGATATGCTTATCTAATTTTCTTCTATAGGGAATGTTTTAACTGAGCCAATTGGCTATTTGGAATCCTGTTTCTTGGCCAAGAATGGTACTCCAAGGCAGCCATCCATTTGTAGCCATTCTCGGGCTTGTCTGAGAATTAGAAAGAGCATCTTTAATAATCCTGAACATTCCTTGATGGGCTTAGAACAATTTTCTCATGTTTGGTAAGTTGTATTATAATTAGAAGTGGTACTTGGTGTTCCATTTGCACTTGGTTCTAATTGTAATGAACATCTTCTGAAATCTGTAGAACTCTCTTCTGCCTATGGGTCATTATTCTGCCTTCTGGACCAGGGGGGTCAACATGGTAAGGCCAATGAACTGAATTTGTCTACCACCATTTTTCCTTTTTTTAAGTTTTAGATATGCTGGTTCACTCTTCATCAAGTATATGATAACATACCATGCCACCACAAAATTTCTAATATTCCTCCAACACTGTCCATTGAACCCCCATACTCATACTTCCACTTGTCCCCACTACCGCTTCCTCTCCAATTACCTCATTTTCTCTTGTCACTGTCCAAGTATCAAGTTTTTATTTTGTCTGTTTGTGTTTGCTTTGTTTCTTTTTTCTTTTCTTTCTTTTTTTATTTTTATTTTTTTATTAAGGGAGGGAGAAAAGAAGGAAGGGAGGAAGGAGAGGAGGGAGCATTTATTTATTATGATTCTTTCCCTTCCCCACCTTGGGCTTTACATGGTTCCACCCCAGCTGTCTCAACCGCCTGAGCCAAAATAGTACACACTTCTTTGTTTCTGTTTCACGTATTGTTACCAGCATAGGTCCAACGCTCATGTCCTTAAGCCATTTGCATTTCTATGGAAAAGGGAAACCGCAGTCATTTGGCCACTTTTGAACTGGGGCCACAACCTGGAATCTTGGCATGAAACTTAACTGACAATTTTGTGAAAGTTTGTGTAAGTGATTGAGGATGTGCAAACTACAAATATCGGGGCTTTGTTGATTACATGCTGGGAAATAGCGACACTGAAATTCAGGACATGACAATAGGCCATGCAGGGTACTGTCCACTCCCAGAAGTATTGCTAATATAGGAAGCAATTTCTTCTACCTAGTACTAAGGCCACCATCTTTGTCCACAGATTCTGGTCCCAAGAGGGGATTAGGGCACTCAGACACATATAAGAAAGAATAGCAGAGCATTTTAGAGGCTGTTCATGAAATAGAGTCTGAAGAAAGTGCTTGACTTTCCCTTTTCCAGACACCTGTTTTTTATTACATTTGTCTAGAAAGAGGTCCTCCTTCGGTAGTTAACACAGAGAAAGTGGCTCCCATTATCTGGAGGAAATTCTGCTGTTTTTACTGCTTTCTTCCATGGTAACCCAAGGGTCCTACAGAGAGCCAGTCAGGGGGCTACTTGGCCCCATCTCTTAGACGGGGGCTCTTGGAAGTTGGATTTGATTGGGTCCTTCCCTCTCTGGGAATGGTCCAGGCATTCCCAGTTCCAGTGTTCTTGGGCTCAGCTTTTCCTATCACCCTTTAGTCATCCTATGGAGGGGTTGGGGTACTCACGTGAGTAGTCTTTCTCTCCTGGTTACCTGGGTAACTTTGTGGTGCCATCACTAGCAGGTCAGCCTGCATCTCTTTCCTCTCTTGCTCTCTTCTACCCTGTCAGTTTGGTGGAATCTTGAGGTCTCAATGCCAATTTCTGTAGTTTTTGGATATCTGGAGTACTCTGAGACATGAAATAAGCTCTCAGCACTATCAATTCTCAGGATCCCTGAGTTCCATGTAATAATTTTATGTGCCATACAATATTTTTAGAGGAATAACCAAAAAATAACAATAGCTTTGTATCAAAATAGATCAGACTTTCAGGAATTTCATGTAATTTTTTTTTTACCTTTTAATAATATTTATTGAGGAAAATTCGCTTTTTTAAATTATTTTTAAAAATATTTTAGTTGTAGTAATTATTCTACACATTAGAATAATTTCTTATGTTTAGGCTCCCCATTTTTTAACATTTCAACACACCATGCCCTCTACCGAATCACCAAGTATTCTTCCCCATTGAACCACATCTTTATCCATTCATCTGACTGATGGGTTCTTAGGTAGTTTCCAGTTCTTAGCTGTTGTGAATAGAGCTGCAGTAAACATGGGGGGTGCATAAATCTCTGCAAATTTTTGCCTTACCCACTAGGCCACTAGTGCACACCTGGAGTATGTTTACTTAGCAGTATATATCATGACAGTACATGAAGATATACCTTCTTTGCTTTAATAGCTACTTATTATTGTAGAGTATAGATATATCATAATTTGACAATTTCCTTGTTAACAAAGTTATTTTGCTATGTCTTAGTAAGGCTGTAACCAACCTCTTTAGGTAACATAGTCTTTGTCATTTGCATATTCTTTGAAATAGAATATCAGTAGTACATATATCGGATTAGAGAGTCTGCTTATTTATAATTTTGAGAGCTGACAAATTGCCTCCTAATAAACTTAACGAAGCTATACTTAAATATATATAAAAAAGACCATTTTCCCCTATTCCATCACCAACGTATGTTACCAGATTTTTGTAAGTTTTTGCTTAACATGTTTTCGTTTTTTTAAGGAAATTTTAGAATATTGAAATTGCACCTACCTCAGTGTGTGTATTTTTGCACCACACCCACTTCCAGAGTTCTAGTGCTTTTTACCAGCACCTTGTACCCTCCTTTCTTCCCTCCTGGCGCCCGTGCCCCTGATAGCCACGGTTGTGTCCTGTGAATTCTGTTGAGATTTGTCTGCTTGCTTATTTTATTTTGTTATATTGACATATGAGTGCACACATCTGTATTTCTCTTTTTTCTTTTTGGCTCATTTCACTTAGTACGATCCCCTCCAGTTCCATCCGGGTTGTGGTACAGGGCACGGTTTCATCTTTTTTAACAGCTGCAGAGAATTCCATTGAGTGTATAGATCACAGCTTCTTTATGGGCATTTATGGGCGTTTCTGATGGGTGTTTAGATTGTCTTGTGTTATGTCAAGGCCATGTTTTGGCTAGGCTGGGTTGAATGGTAGATTCAGCTTTTTCTTTTTTTCTTTGTAGGAATCTCCATAGTGTTTTCCAAAGAGGTCGCATAAGTTTACACTCTCACCAGCAGGATTCCTTTTTCTCCACATCCTCTCCAACACTCGTTTCTAATCAGTTTTATTCCTTAATTATTAGTAGGTTAATGTCTTTTCCTATGGTTGTTAGCTACTTCTCATTCTTTTATGATTACCTATTCATGTTTGTTTTCCTATTTTGAGTTGTCCTTTACTTTGTGACTTGTAGGAACAGCTTTTATTCTACAGATATTAGTCATTGTCTGTTACTTATTCTCCTGGGATGACTGTAGAGAGTACATAAGTTTAAATTCAAATCTGTTACTCTTTTTCTTTATGACTTCTTGCTTTTGTCTCTTGTTTAAGAAGGTCCATTCAAGTTGTTTAATATTCTGAGCCTCAATTTCCTCATCCTTAAAAGGGAGGATAAATTACACTTCTCGGTGTTGTTAGGAGTATTAAGTGAAAGGAGTATAAAATGTCTATCTTTTTTTTTCCTTTAATACCTGCTTATTATTACAAAGTACAGATGTACCATAATTTTACCACTCCTTGCTAACAGAGAATTATTTTGCAATTTTTTAGTAACACTGCCTGGTACATGTCAAGCACTTAGTAAATAATGTTTATTCAAGCACTTGACAAACATCTATTAAGTTCTTACTATGTACCATCTCTGTTTAGTGACAAAGGATATAGAGAAAAGATTATATTCCCTCAAAAAATGGAAATGGTTTTGTTTTTTCATGTATTACATTTTAACATTATTGAAAGCTTGTTTTTCTGTTTAATCTGTGCTAATTAATTTTTCTCAAGTTATTGTGATTATATAACATGCTTTTTTTCTTACTCAGTGATTTGGTTTCTTTTCAATAGGATTTTATTTGTTTTTCACAAAAATGGTCATTTGAGCTGTAAAGCGAAAGTGCAGCCTCCTAGGCTGAATGGTGCAAAGACTGGAGTTTTTTCCACTAGGAGCCCCCATCGTCCCAATGCAATCGGACTGACGCTGGCCAAGCTGGAAAAGGTTGAAGGTAACACATTTTCACTTTTACTTTTTTCCCCTTTACCTGATGGAAGGCTTATAAAATAAACATAGTATTTATCACTGACTATTATAAAAACAGTGCTGGTGGTACTAACCCCTGAGAGTCAACAGACATTGAAGAAAATAATATGATTAAAAGAATGTTAGCTTTAAAATGCTTTGGAATAAGCTCTTATAGGATCTTCAGAGTTTGTTTATATCATTGCATATATCAAAAGCTGTTGATTATGTAAAAATAACTTAAGATTTCATAATCATTAATAACCACATTTTCTCTAACTTGAAATATAGTCATTACAAAGTAATTGAAACATAATTGGGTACTTTGAAAATTTGACATGATAGCTGGGTGTATGTGCGCATGCGGTCAGCACATAGGGTGGTGTGTCATTTCTTCCTTGCAGTCCTGAGCAAATGAACATGCATTGTAACCACCCAGTGGTGGTGCAGTCATCAGGGTGGCAGGATAAGGTACATTATAGGAATGAGCAGCTGTCAGATTATGGGAGAAACTGTAAAATACAGGTTAGTTTGAATTACACTTTTATATATAAGGTAGTTGCTGAGCTATACATTTTGGAAAGCATCCCATTCTTGACTCTCTCTGACCCGAGAAGTACATTGCTTAGAGAGACAGAAGGTGATGTGGCAGGTAGACTGGGGGTCAGGAGACGAATCCAGGTCTCAGCTTGCATATTTGTAAAGTGGGTGAAGGAGAAGTACCTTCTTCCCTTGGGAAGCCACAGGATTTTTTAAAGGATCTCATGAGGCAAAAACTCTTGAGTACTTTGCAGGCTACTGAGTGCTAAATAGATGAGAGCGGATAATTTGCTCACTCTTTCCCAGAATTTGAACTCCCCTGCTGAATTATACTCAATTAGGCTTTAGGTAGGTTTTCCAGAAAAATTTTTTAAGCCAATCCAACTTAGTTGGTTTTATCCATGTTTAGTGGCTGAGCAGTTTAAGTGAAGTACTAAAATTTGTTATTCTCATTCATGCAACCCACACATATTTTCTGAGTGCTGACTATGGACCAGGCATTGTCCACGGTGCTGGAGATATAGTGCTAAATAAATCAGTTAAAAATCCCTGCCCAGTGTGCCCTGGTATCTCAGACACAAAGCACATAGACCATGTGAAGCCCAAGGAACAAGGTTTGTGACCCAGGGCCTGAGGGTAACAACCAAAATGAACAAATAAATAAAAATATTTCTTCCTGCCTGCTTGCCTTCCTCTTTAAAAAAAAAAAAGAGAGAGAGAGAAAAAAATCCTGCCCTATGGAAGAATTTAGTATTCTGATGGGGGAGGTCAAATCAGAAAAGTGAAAGCAAACACACTAACACTATAGACATTCTTACTAAATAATCTTTCTGCTAACTGCTAGTGTTTTTGTAGTGTTTGCAATTTCACAAAGTGCTCATCAGTGTGGCTCTGTGGATCTGATAGGGCACCAATCCCTGTTCTATGGATGAGGGAACTGAGGCTCTCTGACATTAGATTTTCCTAATAACATCCAGCCAGGTAGTTGTCTGACTCCAGAACCCATGAGCCCTTACAAATGTACATGTGTTCCTTTCTCCTATAGTCATTGTTAAGCATGCTCTATCACTTAGCTCAGAATCCTTTCCAGGCTTAGCCACAGTAAGCATGTTTTAGAAATCAGAGTACTCTGTGAGTCATTTTCTCTTTTTTTAAGGAAAGGTGCAGGCAGGAATGAAGGTGAATAGGCAGGCAGGAATAGGAGGAGGAAGCGTCTTTCCTTTATCTTTATTTAGTTGTTCATACTGGCTGCCCTCCCTGGACCCAGGACTTGAACCCAGGAGTACATGACCTGAACGTGGGATGCCTCCAAGGTTGGTGATTGCTGTAACTGCTGCTCCACTGTGGTGCGCCGTGAGTCATTTATCCTTAAATGGAGACAGAGTCAAATGTGATTACGGGCAGTTTTTGATTCTCATTGGCCAGTTTCCCAAGGATCAAGTTAATAAGCTTATACCAGGAACTAGACAGCAGCTATAAAGTGGATCATCAGGAAACCTGTCCTTTGTAGTTTGCAGTGATGACTTATGTTCTATTTCATTGTTTGAGATTTGATAGGGTTTTAATTTGTTATTGCCATGTAACAGATTACCATGCACTGATTAGTTTAAACAACATGCATTTATTATGTGTTTGAAACACTGCTATGTTCCAGGGGGTCAGGAGGACGGCACAGCTTAGCCAGGTCCTCTGCATAGGATCCATTGGGCTACTGTTAAGGTAGTTAGCTGGAGTGAGTTCTCAATGGAGGCTTGACGGGAAGAATCCACTTACAGGCTCTCTCAGGTTGTTAGCATAGTTCACGTCCTTGCAGTTGTGGGACTCAGGGCCCAATTTCTTGCTGGTTGTGGACTGCTGGCTGCCCTCGTTCGCTTGAGGCTTCCCCCAGTGCCGAGAGGCCTTCTGCAGTTTCCTGCCTATGGGCTTTCGAGGTGTGACTGCTTACTTCATCAAGTCCATGGGGAGAGTTTCTTCAGGGAGTCTGCCAGCAAGCACACAAGGGTCTTAGATGACGTATCATGGTCACTGGATGCTGCCGCATACACTCGAGAGAACGGAGGGCACGGGAGAGCTAAACACCAGGAAGTGAGGATCAGAGTTCACCTTAGAGACTACTTGCCACAGTGTAAACACTCATTGTTCTCACAGCAATCTGTTGAGAACTCTCCTGTGCCTGGAGCAGAGTTGAAAGTTCCGGTGCTACAATGATGGGTTGGCTCCACCCAGTGCTCAAGGGCTGCTTGCTGTCTAAGGAGGAAGACTCAGCAGGTCATTGCCATCCTATGTGAAAAGGGCTCTTGCAGAAGTTTCTATGCAGGTTTCTCTGTGGAACCCAGAGGAAATAAGACTTATAAATCTGGAGAAGCCAGAAAGGCTTTGGAGAAGAGGTGTTATATGAGAACCTTGAAAGACAAGTAGGAGTTTGACAGGTAAGAAAGAGGATGAGTGTCCAGGTAGAAAGAAGTAAATGTTGGCACCAGGGTAAGAGAGCCTGGAGCGTAAGAGACTTATGAGTAAGCTTAGTGAAGCATAGTTAGGCAGTATTGGTTCTCTAATTGTTGGCAGTATTCTTGATGATATTCCTAAGAGAATATTGTTCACACTATAGGTGGAGCTGTATACCTTTCTGGAATTGATATGATTCATGGCACACCTGTACTAGACATAAAGCCCTACATCGCTGATTATGACTCGCCACAAAATCTGATTGAGCCTCTTGGGGACTTTAATTTACAGAATAAGCAATATAACCCAAAAGCTGGGTCCTGGTTTGATGGCAGGACTGAGAGCTGTGACCAGCGACAGCTCTCAAGTTGGGATGAACTACCACCCGACAGTCGCCCTAAGGAAAAACTGAAATGTCCTGAAGGCAGAACTTCAGGAGGAAACAAGAAGAAACATGACAACACAGCAAATGTCCAGCGAAACTCGCCTACACTCAGGGAGATGACAGCGGATGTGGGTCTACAGTCAAGACGTGAGCAGAGTGTGGCAGAAGAGCAAGTGGGCCCCGATCACCTGGAGAAGAGCTCTGCAGTGGCAGGTACAGCTGCGAGGCTCGGGAGCGGGATCGAAGCTGCTGTGCTGCGAGGAAGCAGCACACAGGCGCAGCCCGCGGCCCCTCGCTGCCCCTCCAGCACGGCCGAGGCAGCCCAGCACAGCATGGTCCCTACCTGGGTGAGAGAGGCCCCTGTGGCCACCTTGGACGTCCGCTTTACTCCTCACGCCGAGATGGATCTGGGCCACCTCAGTTCCGAAGGTAAACCCACTGCTTTTCATTTCTGAGTGAGAGATGAGCCTTTACTAGGAGGTTTAGCCCAGGTTGGTATTTCTGAGGAAGGTTCCGTGGGGTAGTCGTTGCTTATCTGCTTGTAAAGAAATGTACGAGTATGAAACGATATCGGGCACGCCGTCAGCTGATGACTCTTATTCAGCAGCTGTTTGTGCAGCACAGCGCGTCCCAGACACTCAGTCAGTTGTTGCGAGACTGAGACTGACCGCTGTGCGCCGGGTGTCTCCCTGTTACAGTAGTTCTTGGAGTTTTCAGAAGCTGAATGGTGCCTGTTTGGTGCTTACGCACATGCAGTTTTTTTCATCTGCCTTACTCTGACTAAAGAAATGTTTCATCTTACTCTAAATACCAGCTCAGCCTTTGGTAAAGGATTCTAGCTGCTCAGCAGCAGGAGACAAAGCATCTCAGCACAGAAACTGTCCCTAGAAAGTGCTAGCTCTAGAGACGTGCATTCCCTGCAGAGGCTGCCACACAGTTCTTACTGGGAGCCTTTGTATAACCCATGACTCTTAACACATGTTATGATCTGGTTTCCCCAGCCCCCAGTAGATTCCAAAGAGCAATCTAGAAAGAATTATGAAGAGTCGCGCACAGCGGTGCTAGTAAGAAGTAGCCACTGGCCAAGGAGATGTCAGATTTCCCCTGTCACTTCAGGGTTGTGCTTCTCGTTCTTTCTAAGACTTTATTATAACGAAGCATTTGATTTTTAAGTTGATCTCTTTATTTAAACAGCTGTGTTTATGAAGGCCATCCCATCATCATATACAGTTGATAGGAGGAGGAAGGTCAGTTGTGAAAGGACTTTGTGGTAGAAGAGCAGTGCTGTCTAGATGACACCTTAAATTTGCACTCATTTGGGTGTGCCCTGGTGGAGCAGCGGTTAGGTCAGTTGCCTCCAAAGGACCAAGCCCCATACCCCTGGGTTCAAGTCCTAGGCCCAGGGGGAAGCAACCAGTGTGAAAAAAAAATTTATACCTACTCCTTAGCCTTGTGGTTATTGTTGAATGCTTCCTCCTTTGTAAAGTTTGTGTTTTTCAAACGATGGTGTTATGCAACTGAGCTATTACCATCAGAGCCAGTAGAGAAATAAGAAAAGATTTAAAAAATTCAGCCTAGAAAAGATGAAAGGTGTTGGAATGGGGGAAATTGGTGCCGGCCTAGAGGTCTGGGTGATGCTGTGGGCACATGGGAGACAGGAGAATTCTAATTTGGGGAGTGGGGGGGAAATGTGAGAAACGCTTCTGGTGAAAAAAGGCTTTTGAACAGAGCCTGGAAGTCTCAGGCGTCAGAGAAGTGAGGGGAGGTCGCACTGTGCAGATTGAGCAGCAAAGGCCTCGCGCTCGCGTTCCCACTGGACATGCTGCTCCTGAGGAAGGTGGTGATTTGAGGACTACTTTTTTTTGAGTGGCTTCCAAGTCATTTTATGGGCCCTGTAATAAAGGAGTCATCACAACTCTAAGTGGTCCTTAGTTTTTGACCAACAATTATACTTCACAGCTTTACTTACCAGCCTATTTATTGGAGACAACCCAGAGTGATTTTTGTCTGTTTTCTAAAAATTGAATCTACTCACAGAAGGATAAAGGGCCACCAACATTCCAGATGATATTTTGAACAGGGACAATATTGTTTAAAGTACATGCCTTTCTGGAAGGGCCTGGCCCTCATAATGATGATGTTTCTGTATTATTAAAAAACTAGGTCACAGTCACTTCTTAAAGTTTTGTGCATGTGGTATGTTTATGACATAAATGTAGGAAGTGTGGCATCCAGAACCCAGGTGGTTCCCTAGTGATGGTGCTCAGCTTTCCCAGTATATCTGTTTCATGGTTGTCTTAAGACTCGCTTGTGTCCTTTCTTCAGGGATGTGATGTTACTTTCAATGTGGGGCCATGGCACCACTCTCTGAGCCACCCTCCCTTGCCCAAAGCCGGTGCTGGGGGTATATGTGGCTTTAATCCTCTTTGCAGTAGCTTTCTGAGAATGTTGGATTTTCATGCATTTCCCTGATCATGCCGCCATTGCCACGAGAAAATGACAAGGAATTGTGTTACAGTCTACATTGAGCTTAGAAATTGGTGTTCAGGTTGTCAGAAAGTGAAAACTCAGCTCTCGTGGGAGACAAAGGGAAACCAGCACCATGATTTTTCTCTCTGTAAATGAACATTGGGGGCAGAGGTGCCTGAGACCAATAACTTGAAAGTGACATTCTCTGTAATGATTGAGTCAGTTCCAAACTGTTCATTTCAAGGAACCAGCCAAATTCCATACTGAAGGTCACTGTAATGGAATTTGACCTGCATGAGTTTGAGCGTTAAGTTGTGTTCTTCTCGTTGCAGATGTCGGCCGTCCTCCCTTTAAGTATTTTCAGTCAGCAGAGGAGGCCAGGCGTGCCATAGAGGCTGTGCTGTCAGCCGACCCTCGCTCTGTGTACCGCCGGAAGCTCTGCCAGGACCGCCTCTTCCACTTCACCATAGACACAGCGCATGTCACTTGCTGGTTTGGTGATGGCTTTGCAGAGGTTCTAAGGATCAAGTCGGCCTCTGAGTCTGTGGAAAGGATGGACGCTGCAGAGTCTTTGGTGCCTCTGGAATCATAAGCGACCTTCATGTCGCTAAGACAGCCCGGTTGACAGTGGATGTGGCCGTTAGCTCTTCTGTAATGAGCTCATGATGTGCCTTCTTTGCAGGAAGAAGCAACACTTGGATCTCACTGCTTTGATTAATCTCAGTCATTCCAAATTTTTATTCAGGAAACGTATTTTAATAAACATTATTAACAGAAATTAAATTTAGAGAAATTGCTTTGTCTTTTGACAAGATAATGTCGAAGAATCTGTCTCAATGATTTCTGAAGAAGCCAGTTGTTCTTGCCACTTGATAAAACTGGGCAGAGAGCATTTTTGCAGGAACTTTCAAGCTAAGGGGATCTGTTCAGCCATTCACATTGGTTTTCCTGACTGGAAAAGCCTGTATTTTATTCATAATCAAATTGAGTTATATATTAGGAAAAAAAAACACAAGTGGTTATAAAGATCTTTAGAGATTAAACCTCTGTTTCAGTGATTTGACACACATGTACACACATATGCACACATATATGTACATATATTTAATCCTGATTCCAAAAAAGAGACTGAGATGTCTTTGGATGTCTTTGTACCAAAAAAAAAAGAAAAAAAGAAAAGAAAAAGAAAATTACCCTGAAGGCCAAAGAAAGTAACTTACTTACTGATTTATTTCTTATTTATTCTCTATTTCCTGAGCACTTACTCTGGGACAGGTTTTGATAATGAAACAAGGTGAGCAAGATGCAGTTCTTATAAGTCATAGTGGAGGAAGTAAGGCACGCGGATTACTGTATTACAGTGAGATAAATATAGTAATTAAGTCTGTACATGGTTTCTGGGTAGAATCATGTAGGAAGCTATTGTTAAGAATGTATTGCCTATAGGTGATTTAACGATGTAATCTAGATAACTGAAGATTTATGATCAGGGTAACCAAATTAGACACCTGCCAACATGACACAGACTTTCCTAATCACATGTGTGAATCTCCGGAGCTGATTGATCATGGTTTTGAAATGAACCCTGCTGCCTGCAGGTACTTGCACAGAGTCACTTGTGGCTGATGACACAGCGCTCTTGAAGCAAACTGGGCGGTTTTTGAGGTTACTTAGAACCTCTGGGGGAAGTATCTTTAAGTTGATTTTTAAGAGCTCTTTATTTTGGGATAATTATAGATTCACAGGTAGTTGTGAAAATAATGCAGAAGCCCCAAGTATCTCTCACCTAACTTCTCCCTGTGGCAACATCTTGTATAACTTGAGTAGACTGTTAAAACCAGGAAGTTGATGTTAGTACAATCTACTACCCTTTAGGTTGATTTTGATCTATTTTCTCTTAAAAATTATTTTAAAACAAGGCTAGAAGCACAAATTGTTGATATTTGATGGAAAAAATGGATAATAACAATCAGTCTTCTAGACTGGATGGGCATTTGGAGTTTTAATATGCATTCTCTGGTGCACCCTGGTGGAACAGTGGTTTGGTCAATCACCTAAGGAGCAAGCCACATGCCCCTGGGTTCAAGTCCCAGGCCAATATGAACAGCTAAATGAAAAATGGAATAAAGATGTTTCTTCTCTCTCTTTATGCCTGCCTGCCTACTCGCATTCATTCCTGCCTGCACCTTTAAACAAAAACAACAACAACAACAAAAAAAAGACTGCCTTTAGAAAACAACCAAAACCCCACATTCTCAGGATTTTAGAACAAAAATCATAAATCTAATCTAGTTTTCTGCTAGCACACCAGTCTCTAATATTCCCATCTAATCTCTGCATAAACTCCTGAGAGATGAGGCCTTTACCCCTGCCCTGTGCAGCTCTTTGTATATGGACAATGCTTATTATTAAAATATTCTCGCTCTAAGATAAAATCTATTCTGTAACCACATCTTCCATGTTAGCTTCTCAGATATCACTCCAGATCCCACCCTTTGTCCTCTCTCTCAGTTGAAAACTCCTCTACAGTTACTTCTCAATAACATGATCTCAAGCCTCTCCTCACCTCTAGCCCTGAGTCTTCTGCGAGCTTTTGTCTACAAGGCCTGTATTTCCACCGTGCCATCGTGAGCAATTTGGATCTGAAGTCATGAACTCCAACCCCTAAGAAAGAGAAATAGTTTGAATCAAGTCTTAGATTCCTTTTCATTCTGGAAACTTTTTCAAAAAAAGAAAAGGACACAATTCTCTGTATCATGGATAAATGACATCCACCTTAAATTTTAGCCTTTACTTTTTCATGCCTGTAGGGGGAGCCCTTGATAGCTGATTATTTTCACTAGCTTGGAAATTAAGTGCAGGAGTTCAAGCTGTTCAGCTAATTTTGGCTTTTGACCTACATGCCCCAGCTTCACACAACAGTAACTTCTATAAGAAATGCTGATGCTTGTCAGTTGCATGTACAAAGCGACGGATGGGTACCATTTAAAAAATTTTTGAATTGTAGCTTGGCATAAGGGTAGGATAGATTGTCTCATTCAGAGGTTATGCACAATCAGGTTATGCACAAACTCATTGACTGAACCCATAAGCATGTGTGTGAGTGTTTATGTGTTTGTGACTTCTCCTTTGAGTGAAGAAAATGAAGACATAAACTTTTTTTTTAAAGATGGTTCGAAAGAAAGCAGATGGAGACTCAGTTACTCAACTTTTATCATGTCCTTGGCCCTGGACTATGTGCTTTTTAGATGTTGGTAAGTAACATGCTCAAGTTCACTTAGCTAGTCAGTCCTCTGTCGAAGATAACTTTTGGCCCTGAGTCAGCTCCCTACCCAGGTTGGCTCTACTGTCTCCCCCAGTGCAGATGCAGATGCTGGTTTAGTTGAGGGTTAGCAGTTCCATATGCTTAAGCACAGGCCACTTTATATAGTAAAGTTCATGGGAATCCAAACTCTAAATGAAGAGCAGGTGGAGGTAAGGGCAGAAGTGCCCATCCCACCAGATCTGTGTGGAGCCTCCTGGGAAGTATGGTGGGAGATGTGGAGAACCCTGGGTTTGGCCTCAGAAATTTCAACTGCTGTTTTCTACTCTGCCTGTGTTAGCTGTATGACCTTGGGCAAGTCCCTGTACCCACTCTCCAACTCCCTGACCATGTGGAGTTGTCTCTTGGAGAAGTGTTTTCTAAGCGCTTCAGTGATCTGTAAACGTAGATAATATTTGTATTGTATCTGTCATCACAGACACCCTCTCTACCATTCTCGCTTCACCTAACTGGCTGGACAAGGAGACTTCACAGGGACCCAGGGGTCCCTAAAAACCAATGTGTGGAAGATCTTTAAAGTTTTTTTTAATTGGAGGGGCAAAAAAAAAAAAGACTCCTTTTTGGAAAAGATGTTTTGGTAGGGAAAATACCGCAGAGCGCCTCTAATTCAAGGACCCAGTTGATAGGCCACACGCCCAAGTCAACGTCCTCCCACGTGAGTTTCCTTTCTGGAATTGCACGTGTCGCTTTTGCTACCCACGCACACAGTCACCAGTTCAATCCCTTTCTCACAGGAGCCTCTTTAGTACCTTTTCTCTTCCACTTTCCTGATTCCAGGCTAGATATTTCAGGAAAATTCCTGCATTTATTTTATAAGAAAATAAAATTATAATCATGATGTGAGATAGTAAAGTAAGTTCTACCTCTGTGACAGAGAAGACACAAGTCATAGGTTTTAAAGCTCAGTGATATAGAGATTCGTGTGATTGTTAGAAATTAAGGCTCCTAATCTAGGTACATCCCCAAGTGACTCTCCATCATTTATTCTACTCTCTGTCATTTCTCTGCTTTTGTAAGTTCCAGCATTCACAGATTCCTCACTAATTCATGCAGCTTGAAATATAGCTTGTCCTTGTATAACATAATTTTGTTCATCATGTCATTACAATGTTGATAAGAAAACAAACAAAACTTTTGAGGACCTGCTTTCTTTTTTTAAAAAAGAAAGGTGCAGGCAGGAATGAAGGAGAACAGAGGGAGGCAGGCAAGAAAAGAGAGGAGGAAAAAGCTCTTTATTTGTTTTATCTAGTTGTTCATCTTAGTTCCTTCCCCCGGCCGTGGGATGCAAGGGTCCTTGGGATGTATATGGATTGTGCTGGCTGAAGACAGCTGACCAAATGCTAATCCACCAGGGCCCACGCATGTCAGACCTACTTGTTTATAGGTTCTTTTGCTTAAAGTGTTGGTTTCCAAGAATCTATTGACAACATTAAAAGAGGGCTTACTTTGTATATTAAACTTGTTGGTGTGCTCTGGTAGAGTAGTGGTTGGGCCCACCTCCTCGAGCTGGTGCAATCCACATGCATCCCAAGGACGACCCAGGTTCATGTCCCATGACTGGGGTGAACAACCAAGATGAACAACTACATTAACCTAAAAAGTATTTCTTCCTCCTCTCTCTTCCTGCCTGCCTACTTGACTTCCTGCCTGAACCTTTCTTTAAAAAAAACCCACTTTTTATTCATTTAACAATTTTTATTTTAAATAATTACCCACATTCTCAAGGGCTGCCTATGAATTCTTCACAATGGTATAAGACATTATAGTTTGCAAAGCAATTGTAAATATATTATCTCATTTTGTATCTTAGCAACACAGTGGATTGATTTTGCTTCTTAGAGCTAAGCTGGGGACAAGAATAGGGTCATCAGACTAGTCTGAAGGCCACGTCCGGCCCACAGCCAGTCTTTTATCCAGCCTAAGAAGTAAGGTTGAGCATTAAAATTTTTAAAGATTATAAACAAAACAAAATCCTAGAGAAGAACTCATGATAGACTGTAGCCTGCAAAGCTGAAAATATTTTCTTTCTGGTCCCTTATAGGAAAAATTTGTTGACCCCCTATTTGTTCTCTGAAAATTTGTTTTGAGTTCCAGAAAGGTTATTTACAAATTAAGCCTTTGGGTTAGCACACGTTTCTAAGTCAGGAATTACCTATATTTGGAAAGGTAAATGTATAAATATGATACAGATGTACATATTAGAATATTCATATGTATAAAACGAGGTTATGCAGACCATACATAGAAAATCTCCAGGATAAATGAAAATATACTAACTGGTGCCAAGGGCATGTGGGACTTCTCTGAAGGACTTGGAGGGAAGGGAAGTTTCATTTTATTCACTTCAGTGAATAATTATGAGAACACATTGTTTTTCTTTGTGGAACATATGGAGAGTAAAATGCCCTGATAAGTTAGGTCTATGTACTGAAATATATGACTAAATGTATCTTCCTCTTCCCTGCCTGCTCCTCCCCACCCAACCTAGTAAATATGGTTAGAGACATTTTTACTATTTTCCAGTGCCTCCTGTGGATCACAAAACTAAAAACCACCAGATCACATTGGCTGTGGAGCTGAGCTATTATAAGCCTGAGCAGCTTGTCTCCAAGGTGCCCTGATGTTGTCTGTTCTTCCAGAGACAGGGTTTTGGATGAGGTGTGTGCCTCTGGGAGAAGGCCCGCACCCAAACGCCTCTACTGGTGGAGGGCGGAGTGAGCACCAAACCTGTGTGCAGCCGGTGAATCTGGACTAAGGACTGGCCTCTGCTGGCAGGAGCCGCCCACTCCACCCTCTGGTTCTCTGTCTTTGCCTTTAGTGAGCTCACAGACCACCTTGACTGGCGGGGCTTGCCCTCCCTGCATGCTAAGGACTGGCCCTGCCCCTTGTCAGAATGGGAACTCCGAGCTCAGCCGGAAGCCAGGTTTGGACTGCGGAGTGGCTAGGCCCACTGGAGGGGGGACTGTACTGTTATGGGTCGGGGCCAGACCAGAAGGAAAGACAGCCTTGCTTATTGGCAGTGGCAAAGCAGAGACAGATTTGGAGGCTCAGACTCTGCCTGGGGTGGTGAGTCCGTTACAGGTAGAACCAAGGCAGGATGGAATCCCAGAGGTTAGGTTATTCAGGGGAGCTCAGGGACCGCAAACAGACTCACCTCTATCAGAGATGGCCATTTTTCTTCCTAAGTTATTTCCCTAATATTCTATCTTTGCCAAGATACTAGGTCATATTCAAAGATATTTTCTAGATAGGGCCATAAGACAAGTGCTTGCAGATGATGAGGCATGGGGAAAACAAGTGACATAAAAAGGACTGATGAGTGATATCATGCACAAAATGTCCATTAAGTCAAAAGATGGGAGGAGCTTGGTCAACAGGGCCAGACTTCTTTTTCTGTTGGGGATCTCTCTGCTACCAAGAAGAGCCGGCTACACAGTTAGTGGACATGGCAAGTCTCAGTGGACATGGCATGTCTATGTAGAAAATCCTTAAGAATTAGCAATAAGTGAGTTTAAGAGAGTCACAGAACATAAAGTCAAAAAACAAAAATTAATTTTGTCTACATATTAGCAATGAACAATTGGAAATTTAAGATAAATGCCACTTACATATATATATTTTATATATACACACACACATATATATATTTGCATTTAAAGGAAAGTTGCAGGCAGAGTTGAAGGAGAGAAGGTAGGCAGTATCAGAGAGGAGAAATCATTTGGTTTACATTATTTGCTCATCTTGGTTATTTCCCCAGGTCCCAGGACATAAACCTGTGCACAGCCCTAGGCGACTGACCAAACCACTACTACACCAGGGTACGCCAATGCCACTTATATTAAAATGTTAAATATTTATGGATAGGTTTTTATCAAAAAAAAAAAATAATAATATACAGAGAGCAAAATGTCAGTGTGTGTATAAAAATGTATAAAATACATTTGTACAAGAAAATTATGGAACATTGCTGAGGAGAATTGAGGAAGAGCTACATCATGGAGAGACTGACAATGCTTATAAAATGCACATGGTATCATTAAAATATTAACTCTCAAGCTGATAGATTCAAGGATACGGAGCAGGCAAAGCTGAGACAAGGGACACTCCAAAGGGAAAACCTGAGGCTGATGCTGCAACTCTCCAGATGAGCCTCGGTCTACCATCTGCTCATTTAGGGTTTCGTCATTCCAGATCTCGTGTGGAGCGCCACTCCTTGGTCACTTGGCCCCTGACCAGGAAGACAGCCACTCAGTTTCCGCACCACTCCCAGATATGTCTCTAGGGACACCTTCCAGTTGTGGCTCAGGAAGCAGAGTCTTTTGGACTTTACTACCCCTCTGGACTTGTTGGTCCTTGAAGTAATCCCTAAATTAATCTTCAATACCCTTTTCCTAAAGTGGAATCTCCAAAATGTTCCCCCATTGTAGTAACGTGCTCCCGACACGCTCCTCTGTTCTCTGACTCAGGGGCAGGGTTCCTCCTTGATTGGAGTCTGTTATGCTCCAACTCCACTCTCATCCCTGGGGTCATGTCCTGTCATTGTTTGACTTGGGTGACTCTGGAATGCCTCTCTTGTCCCGCATGCAGTCCCACTCTGCTGCTTTTTGTCCATGGTGATGGGTATGAGGAGCTAAAAAGCTTATCTGCTCTTCTCCCACTGAGGGTCCAGGGTGGAGCCATGACCAGCATCTCAGGACCCTTGCTCACAGCAGAGAGGCGGGAGAAGAGTGAAGACTAGAAACTGATTTTTTTTTCATTGTGGTCAGCTTGTCTCCCAGCCTGCCTAAGGGTCAATCTTGGCTCAGCTGTCCGTAAAGCATGAGTGGCTGAGAGTGGAGGAAGGGGGCATGATTGAGTTGCTATTGACTTAACAGTTTTATGGGTTCAAATACATCAAGAGGTAAGCTGTATTTCTGCTGCACCCAAAACTTCATAATCTGGACTTGTAGTGCTTGTCACATGCCAGGATCCAGGAAGGAAAGCTTCTAAGAGGTATTCATGCTGTATTTGTGATTCTCTGCGGGTACCAAATTTCCAGTGTCCAAGTGGCTATAGAGTGTCTCAGGAGAGGACCGTGCGTAGTTGACCATAAGCCGTGAACAATGTTAATTTATATGGATCTTCTGACTCAGCTTCTTGTCTTTAGAGTATTTCCATTTGCTTTAGTCTATGTCCTCCCTTGAACCTCTTATTAAGTACTTTCCTGAGTGACTTACCAAGTCACTTTTTGTCTCCTCTGAGTCAGACCCTCACAGGGTAGTTTATAAGACCTAATGATTTGAAACCCTGTCCTGCTCCTGATATTATGGGCCATTAGCTTGCTGGCACTTTGCAGGGACCCTCACATGGGATGCCTCGATGCCATCTGGCTTAGATCCTTCCTTACTGCTTTGGGCCCTACCGCAGAGGGCTGTGAGGGTCCATGCTTGCCCTTTGGCCGAGAAGTCAGTTAGTTTGCCGGAGATTGTATTTGTGCCAGGTGGGCCAGAATGGAGGAGGTTCTTTCAGAGGTTCTCCAGCAAGAATGGAACTGGTACTTGGGGCTAGAAGCCATGTTATATGGAGGAGTATTGGGAGCTGGAGGATGAAAGATTTCCTGAGATCCTTGGATCCAGAGGACAAACACCATGGATGTTCGAGCCATTTCTGCATAAGTGCCCATCCAGAGATTGCACCTCCTTCAGGATGAGAGATGGCACCTCATCTTGGGCTCCGGGGAAGGACACTCCACAGGCCCTAATCTGGGGTGTGAGATAGAGGAGGAGACTGAAGGTGAGCCTGAGGCAGGAGGATTGGGCCAGGTGAAGGTTGAGCAGGGCCTTGGGATGGGTCAGGGGGTGTGACTGATTCGCTCTGGTTTGTCCGTGTTGCTCCACAGGTTTGGGAGCCTATTGTGTGTTAAATGTCAGCAACAGACTATACAGGAGTCCTAGGAAGTTTCCTCAGCAGTTGGTCTCAATTGTTAGGAGAGTATCCCTCCTGCTTTTCTGTCTCCTCTGGAATCCGGGAATGCACTCTGTGACTGTCTCTCTAGGAGCTGCCAGACATCAGGACTGAGCTCGAGTGCCTGCCACCTCAACTTGCCTGCTGGCAGAGTCCCCCAAAGACAGCCCCTGAGACAGAGAGGACTCTGGTGGGGGAGCTGCGGAAGCCAAGGGGACACAGAGGGGCAGCATCCACCCCACCTCTCCAAACATCAGCAGTTCAGCCTCTGTAATCTCTCTCTCAGGACCCTGCAGCAGGGATCTTGCTGCAAACTGCCCTCATCAAGACATTTGTCCAGATGGCTTCGAAAGATGTATGGTACAAGCTAAGACAGGAGTGGAACAGGTAGGAGGGCCCAGCCAGTCTTACAGGAGCCACATTCCCCCACCTCATTGACTGACGATACTTCTTTTATTCTCCACACAGGGAATTTCCTTCACATTCTTTTCTCTATACGCTTCACCTCTCATGTTAACCTCAGAGGCTCTGGGGCCCTGGAATCCCATAGTTCATCCTAGGCAGCGGGATATGGGAAAGAGAAGAGATTCATCAATACCTGCTTGTTCAAAGAACAGGTGGGTACCATGTCACGTGAGCCTATTTTGGCAAGCTCTTCACGCTAGGAAACCAGAACACTTGGCTAGTACATGTGGTGAAGGCAGAAGCAAAGGGATCTTACAGGAAACTAAATGAAATGTTCATTTGGGGGAGGTTCTTGGGAGTCTTGACTCTGAGAACCCCGCGCATTAGTTACGCAAGTTCAAATGGTCAGTAACAACAATCAACAGGCTCCAGTAGGGAATCGTGTTCTATACTTTATCCCAGCTAATCCTCATAACCACATGAGACATACAGATCAAGTGTATTTCAAGGAGGTACCTGAACCTTCGGAAAGTTACTGTTTCCAACATCATGACTCTAGGTCCGCCTCCAGATATTTGGTCCTGTGCAAGAACCACTAGTCAGCCCCTGGTTCTTTCTCTCTTAAGCATAGGTCTAGCTGGGAATCCCCGAGGAGAAGTGTTCCAGTTTCTGAAACGTTGTTTTCTGAGACAGACGGGCTCTAGCAGCTGACATCCTAAGAGACTGTTGACCCGGGTCTCATGGAAAGGGAAGATTAAAGTGTCCTCTTGAGAGCTCTGGGCTGAATAGGCAGACCCTTACCCGCACACGTTGTGCTCTTCTTTCCTTTGCACTGATGCCGAAAGTCAAGAAAGGATGAGGGACTGAGAGAAAAGTCCTCCCTTCTCTAGGGAGACAGGGATTCATGGATAACTGGTCTATGTTGCATGAATGTAGTGCTACGATACATCCCTTTTATGCATTTGTAAATTGACTTAATTTTTTTCTTTTTTTAGTTAAACCTCAGAGAAGGAGTTTCTGAGTTGGCAACCTCTCCTGAGCACGGGCACAAAGTCTCAGAGGATTTTCTCCAGATGGCAGGATTTGCTCCATGAGGACAGAGCGAGGGCTCCAGCATCTAGTTAAACATTTCCAGAGCTCAACATTGCTACTCAGCACAGAGGCCCGACACAGAGGGAAGGCTCAGCCCAGATACCCACACAGGAAGGTGACTGGTGAACAAGTTTTGAGGACTCTGTTCTCTTTCAGTTTTTTTGAACTTTCTGAAATTTTATTGAAAGAGCCCTTCATCATAACACTATGTAGGTTGAAGTACACATCATCATAAGTCAACATGTGTATGTAATAGATTAGGTTCATCACTAGCAGTCTAATTCTGTCCACCTGTTAATTGACACCTTTTACCCAGTTACCCACACCCCTTTCCTTCTGGTAACCACTACTTTAGTCCTATAGACTAAAAGTCTATTTTTGTTTGATTTGGTTCACTTGTTTAGTTTCTATCTAAACCACATATAAGCGAACTCATATGATGTTTGCCTTTCTCCATCTGTCTCACTAAGCATCATTCCCTGCAGTTCTATCCATGTTGTTTCAAATGGCAGGATTTCATCCTTTATATATATATATATATATATATATATATATATATATATATATATATATATATATATATATAACTGAGTAGTATTGCACTGTGTGTATGTATATGTATATACCCAGGCAGAGTCCGTGAGCATTGGCCTGGGTTGCCACTCAAACCCCTCCCTCCCCACCTGGATGATAGTCTCATATCCGGAGAGTTCCCATCTCAGGTGTCTCTCTGGGCTAACAACTGATTTTAAAGATGAAAAGAGGAACAGGAAAATAAAGACCTCCTTCTCTGCTGGGAACTGGTTCTCGGTTTCTCCTGAGTGGCAGTGGTGGAGTGGGTGGACAAAGAGGATAAGGTTAATCGCTCAGCAGATCCCTCAACCCTCTAACCACTTCTCAATCCCCCCACCTTTCTCTGAGCCCCTCCATTCTCCATCTTTTCATCATGTTATTCCCTATCTCTCCAACTTAGAACCTAGATATTAACTGTGTCCTTCTTTGCGCTTGGAGATCTTAGCTTGAACCCCACCAATTCTGTAGGCTTTGGAAATCAGAAGTTCCCCTAGGAATTTTTGATTGTTTCCAGAGATTTACACTGGAATCCTTAACTTGTATGTTCCAACATGATCTATTCTTCTCTGGTATCAATACAGGCCTACAATTCATCGTGGTGGGATGGGAAGTGCAAAGTTCTGCAGTAGTCATGGGATCAGTGTGGGACCCCTGATGCTTCCACCCCTTGGTTTCCATCCATCCTTCCTCCTGGGGACACACCACCATATGGGGTCTGTGGTCAAATAAATTCACTGCCCTCCATCCTTCTAGGGTGTTGCTCAGAGGTGGTGTATCAGTAGGGCCTTTACAAGGGCATCTCAGCTCTCTTTGAGGCTGTCTGCCTCCCAGTGCAATCTGGGATATCCCATGACCAGTAGGCTCATTCCCAGACCTTGTTTACTGTGAAAGAGTCCCCTGGCCACGTGCTGTGACCAGTGGGGTTCCATGCCTGTGGTTTGCACACTCCTTTGCATGCGCATCATTGAGAGTTAAAAGTAACAAGGTGAAGATAGTGGAACTCGTATTGAGAAAGTAGGCAAGATGAGTGGGGAAGCAAAGGGAAAGAAAGAGAATGCTGAAACTCAGAAAGTTGGTGTTGTTCTGCATCTTAAACAGAAGCTGTCCATTTCTGTGGTCAGCAGCTTGTTCCATCATCTTGGTTGGAAGATACTTCTTCCAGATTTTCAGATTCTGTGCAGTTCTCAAGAACCCTCAGTCTCCCAATGGAAGGGATATCTTGTAGGCAGGAGAAAGTGATGTGTGTCCTTTCTGTTGGCAGATATATATCCAAGGGTTAACACTTGGGACTTTTACTGTTTTGTCAGTTGTTAACAGCAGCTGCAAAGACTCTACATAGACGTTCAATGGCAGTTTTCCTCTGCTCTATTTTCCAGAAACCAAGTCTCATATTTCAGTCATAGAAAGGCTACTTAGATGAGTGTTTGGGGAAAATTTATAAAAATAAAGGAAAAAAAAGAGTTAGTCACATGTCCCTCTTTTGCTTGTCTCTTCCACTAGTCTCCTCAAGGGCAGGAGCCATCTCTCAATTGCATCTGTTTTTCTTCTTCTCCAGAGACCCAACCACAGCCGGGTGCAGGTAAATATTTAGGGAACAAATGTTGACCATAATGGCATGGCGCCCACTTCGCTTGCAGGGGGCTCCCTCGCAGCCAGCAGCTGCTCGTTCTTCCCGCATGTCCAGCCTGCTAGGTCTCTGCTGTAGCATGCACCGCTTCGGTCCTGAGAGGCTGGCCATGTGCCAGACCAGTTCTCACTGCTTGGTGAAGCCAGAGGAATGCCTGCAGCAGATGAGCACATTCCCATCCGGTGTGCAAATGGTAGTGAAATCACTGCAGCTTCCGGCGGGGAGTCAAACAAACGCCCTGACCCTCAACCCCAACAGGAAGATGCTGGAGGGGTGCTCTAATGGGAACAGGTCGTTGTTTTTTTCTGTACAGAGCCCTTGCCTCTTACTCCATCCAGGGACATTACCATTGGAGTATGGCTTTATCTCTTTTGGCAGCTGAACGCTGCCTTTATAAGAAAAAGTTTTCCTGTACCCTCACTCACTCCACAGGGAAGTGGGCTGCCGTGGGAAGTTCTGAGCTCCCTGCCTGGGGTGCTGGGTAAGTAACTGGCAGCAATGTGATGGAGGGGGGAGGAGGGGGAGGAGGACTCCCAGTGCAGAGATGCTCTGAGTCTTTGGTGCCCATCGTCCCTAGGATGCTGCCAGAGGCACGCAGTGGGCTGCGTGTTTCGCAACTGCAGCTTCTGGGAGTGATGCAAGTTCAATCAGGAGAAAACCGTGGCTGATGAGACAGACCCCAGGCCGCTGATGGGACTGGAAGGGTCTGACTCACGCTTCACAGCCCCTGCCAGCATTTCAGAGGGAAGCGATGTTGTCTCTCCTTCTTCTTCCTCCGCTCATCCCCTCAAGGTAGGTGACTCCCTGGGGAATGTCAACCTCACCGCTGACTTTAATCCCTTCTTCCGTGATGATAACTGCTAGCTCTGTCTCCAGCCTTGACCTCATCGTGTAACCACAGACCCACATAACCAACAGTTTATTGGACCTCTCTGTCTCATCATCTACCATCTCCAACATGTCCCAAACTAGGAAGTTTTCTCCTGCAAACCTGACATGCTCACCTAGCCAGCCAGCCGATACTGAAACCTTCTTCTAGCTCACTCGTAAATGCACTTCCATCTTGTGTCCATGTCCTGTGAATTCCACCCCTATAAGTGCCTCTTTAAAAATTTTATATCTCAGGTCCATTGCCACTGATCTCATGACCCCTCTCCTGGACTCTAGGTGCCTGGCCTTGTGACTGGCTTCTCTTCTTACCACCACACTCCACACTGCTCCCAGGGTGATTGTCCTTCAGCCTAGGCGGGATCATGAAACTCTCTAAAAACAAACAAGCATAGAAGCACCCTGGTGGCCTAGTGGATAAGGCCACTGGGCATAGTCCACAAACATTCCAAGGACCCCGGTTCAACACCCAGATGGGGGAGGTGGGGAAGCAGCCAAGTGAACAATTACATGAAATAAAATGTGTCTTCCGACTCTCTTCCTGTCTGCTTGCCTGCTTGCCTTCATTCTTGTCTGTACCTCCCTTAAAAAAACGAGCACATAAACAAAAAACAAGCGGAAAACATAAAAAGTCTGATCATACCAAGCATTGGTGAGGATATAGAGCAACAAGAACTCATACATTACTGGTGGTTGTTAAAACTAGCATTGTTTTTCAAGTAGACATAGACATTCCCCATACTCAGCAATTCTACTCATGGATGATACTCAACAGATAAGCATCCACATCAGCGCCAAAAGACACATGCAAGGGGGTTTACAGCTCCCAACAGGACACCACAAAATGCTCACCAATAATTGTGATACATTCCTACAACAGGAATTTAGCACTGAGAAAGAATAGATTACATTAATTTGCAGTGACGTGGCTGTCTTAAAAACATTACACTGAATGAAAAGAACTCAAACACAAGAAAATAGGGAGAACTAATTTATGACACTTGTTAAAGGCAGGATAGTGATTTCTCTTGATTGGGTGGCTCCTGAAGGGGGGCAAATGGGGGGCTCCTGGGGGTTTAGTAATGATTTCTTTCTTTACCTACGAGCTGTTTATATAGATGGTCAGTTTTTTAAAATCTTTACGCTTTTCTGTATACATATTAACTTTAATAAAAGGTTTGCGAAAATACAGACTCCCCCCAAAAAATTCCGTCCTAGTTCCTTGTAGAGGAAAGCCTTCCAAACTAGCCAAACATCTGGTGTGGCTCCATGATTCAGCCCAGGCCACCAGGCCATCTGCTCCTCATCGGTGGCGTGTGCATAATCCACACTAGTTTTACTCCTCAGTCTCCACATACATCTCTGTGCCCTTGCTTTTACAGTTCCTCTCTGTCTCTCTCTCTGTGTCTGTCTGTGTCTGTCTGTCTGTCTGTCTGTCTGTCTGTCTGTCTCTCTCTCTCTCTCTCTCTCTCTCTCTCTCTCTCTCTCT